>JACDOX010000034.1:6292842-6353637 GCA_014549065.1 Cardinalis cardinalis
AGGAAGGAAGGAAGGAAGGAAGGAAGGAAGGAAGGAAGGAAGGAAGGAAGGAAGGAAGGAAGGAAGGAAGGAAGGAAGGAAGGAAGGAAGGAAGGGATTGCTGTCAGAATGAGAATCAGTTCCTTCCAGCTGCGTCATGACCCCCAACATTCTTTTGATCTGCCAGCAGGTTGTCCAAGACTGCATATGGAAACCTGAATATGTTATGTGTCCCAGGGTATGTTTTCTCAACAAAATAAGTGCACTTCTTGTCACTAACAAACCCTCAAACTCCTCAATAAATAAAGCTTTATGTATGTGACAAATAAGCCTTAGCACATGTAAATTCTGGTTGACTCACTGAGTCAAATGTTGCCAGGGCTACCTGAAGGCTTGTGGAATACCACTAATAGAGTTTCTGTTGGAAGGAATCAGGAAAAAATGCACAAAGTTTTTTCAATCTGCACAAATTAGTCTTGAGCATTTCAAAGCTCAGTGAAGTAGAAAAAAAGGTCTTCCTGTTTAAGAAACTTAGATTGTCCATTTAGACAATTACTGCATGGTTTAGATAATCAATAACATGAATCATTATGTAATGAGTTTATGTAATCAATGATACAAAGCATCCACAGAATAATAGATGTGTAGGTAAACTAAGCAGTGAGCAGCCATTTGTTACTGATCAAATTTGTAATGATAATGATGTGGTTTACATAAGTATTTAAGATTTAAAGATCTTATAAAATTAATTCTAAAGTCCTTTTCCACTAGTTTTAGTTTGGAGAGAATACAAAGGAAGGAGTAATGAAAGGCAGTAGTGATGAGGCAATAAGTTGTCGCTCAACAAAACAGGAAAATAATGATAAAATTTTTAGAGAAAAACTCTGTTAATGTATTGAATTGTATCTGAATTTCTATTTTACAGTGGAATGAAATATCCTAAACCAGTCCCATATGATTTATTATATCATGAAACTGTCTCTGTGACTTATTTTTGGAGGACATATTATGTGAGTCACTGTAAAGTAGACTAGACAATGATCTGTTTAAAATAATTTGGATTTGATAGAGAGATGATTTAGGTACACACACAAATATCATTTATCTTTTTTCACTATGATTCAGTGATGGATAAAACAAAGTTGCCAAATTTCCAGGCTTTTCATAAGGTGTTAGCACAATGCATTTATTGGCATATATTTTATTAACATATCCTACTCAAGACATACTTGGAGACATTTCCCATTTTAGTTGAAATGTTGTTTCAGTCCTACAGACTTGCCATCCCTTTAATTCCAACAATAGCATGCTAATTTTTCAAGCTTTGTTAAGTAATCTTTAACTCTGAATTTTTACTTGTACCTATTACCTTTTGAAGAAAGGCTAAGGTTTTTATGTACTCAGGAAAATGAATACAATTTTTTTTTAATATCTGCTGATATGTTTTCCCTAGCTGTTTATATGTTTTGCATGAGACACACTTTCTGAAGATTCTAAAATTAAATAAATAAATAATGTGGACTAAATTAGCCTTCAGTAAGGAAAAAAAATCTTAACTTTAGTTCCCCCTCTATACTGTCACAATAATTAAAGTATCAGGTAATATCTTTCTGATGTTCTGACACTTTGATTTTGTTTTATGTATTTTGATTTGCCTTTCACAAAAAAATGTAAAGGCTAAACCCAAGGCACATCACAAAGTCTCTACTGTGAGGCATCAAAACATCCAGGAAGGTAATGTCAACCACAGAGGAAGCAAAAACATTTTCAGTTTCAGAGAGAAGTTCAGAGATGATTATGAATCTGTTTAAAAAATCATCTTCTGCTCTGTTAATGAGGATGCTGAGGCTGGAACTGTCAGAAATGGTAGCACTTCTTTCCTTGTTCTTTTATTAACTTATATCCTAAACCAGACACCTTGAAACTTTATTTATTTAAGTATTGCAGGCTTCAGTTTCAATGTGTCTTAGATCTCCCAAAACTGCAGTTTGTATACAAGAGCTGAAATTTGTGCTACTGAATTTGACTTAAAAACCAGCACATTTGAATGCTTCTTCTGATAGCTGATTCAACAGCCACAAACAGTAAACAAATAAAAGAAAAACATGAATGGAAAGTTAAATCTCCTCTCCAGCAAATATCTGAGTGGTTCACCTTGGATTCATAAGAACGTTATTAGCAGGAAATAACCCCTACAGTAGCTTGTCTGTGGTGAGACAGAATTTGTGCTAGTCCCAAGGTCTTGGCTTTCTATGTTGCATGCAGTGACGGATTGCACCCACTGATTGGGTTGAACACCACTTTGGCAGCCTCAAATGTCAAGTGTTTTAAGTTGCTCACTGATCTACTGACTTCAGATGCAACAGCAGCTGTGACCAAGTAAGTTACATGGATTTAATATATCTGAAACATAAATATGAATGAAAATATTGTTGGATGAGTATCTTCTTTCTTCTTTATTAAATACAAAAGATTAGATGTTGTCATTGCCTGTCAGACAACATCAGTGTAAGAACAAACTTCAACATCGGGTAACACAAGATTTTTTTTTTCTCAGTGATTAGAAATTTATTGTSATTCTTTTCATCCAAGCTCTACTCTCCTCCTGAGAAAATCTCTTTTGTGATAATATTGTGACAAAGCTCAACACATCTCTATAATCATCCAATTGCTATTCTCTTCCAGTAAGGAATATTAGGCAACAGTATGATTTTTTTTTTTTTTTTATCAAGAACCTACTTAGGTTGCACTGGACCCTGAGGAGTTAACGGCTATCAGTTCTCCAGGTTGTTTGGGAAAGAAAATGCATATAGAGACCAGAACATCCTGCTAAAGATTTCAGGAGAATTTCTGATMGAAACTTCAGGATATGAAATCTTGGAGCCTTGTAAAAGGTATGACATAAGTGAGCAAAATTATTGGATGACAAGGCATGTCGATACAGAGTCATCTTTGAATGATGTTTTTGATGTTTCTCTCTTCTGACTAAAAGGAAAATGACAACAGACTTGGCAGAGGGGTTGGTTTGAAACCTTTTCTATATGGTTCATCAAAGTGGCAGACAACAAGAAAAGCTCTTCTCATTTGGCTGGCATTTTTCTCTGAAATCAGTAAAGATAAAGTTTGCACCCTGACTGACATAATGAAAAACTCAGCAACATTCTCTTAATTTGGCTACACATCCTTTCATGGATGCTGTAGATAAAGTCTGTGCAGAGAYAGAAGCAGATTACATAATATTTAAATAATTTCTTTCTGGTTTGTTTTTCTCTTTTTATTTTTCAGATGCCATAGATGAAGTTTTATTGCTAATAGAAGACAAAGCTTTTGTTTAAGCATGTTACCATTGAGAAGCATTCAGATCAGCCCATTTCACATTACTTTTATTAATAGCTTCTCCTTGCTTCAGGAAGGCATCATTATTTATCTTTGTCAATGAACATGACATACGGCTAGTCTCATAGGCACCAAATGGCTAAGCTAAAGGCTAAAGGTTCAGCTCCAGCAGGAGTAGAAAATCAACATGAGTRATGCAGATGGCTCATCCATGGCACTAATTATCTTTTGTAAAAGATATCACTGAAGGCAAAATGGAAACTGAAGCAAAAAGAATTTAAATAGAATCTCACATTTGTCTTCTTTTGAGAAGACAAGTGACTTTTTGGTGTGCCTCAGGGCCCATTACAATAGCAGTAGCAAGCAAGCTGCTTATAGCACATTCTGATTCTAGGTACCCTTTTCATCACATGTTCCTGTGTCTAGGTCATTTTGGACAGGGTCTGATGGTGGTACAGAATAGGAATGAAACACAAGACTCTCTGTGTCTGCTGAACTGCCACGGGAGGTTAATTACAGCTTATGGCTGTACTGTATTACCTGTGGATTCCCTTTGGCAGCTGCTGTTAAATGAATACAAATGGGTCAAGCTTCAGCAGAACAAGTCACCAACACATTTTGGAATCAGCTATAGAATTTGACAATGGATCTTGGTCACTGAGGTAGAGTTTCATACACGGCTCCTAAACCCTATGCATTAAAAATTATCTAAAAATTTTATTTATGGCATAATTATTCAGTTTATAAGGAGTAGGTTTTATAGGGTTTTTTGGACAAGAGATATGTTTGGTCCATATTGGGTAAACAGTTCCTAGTGACAGTATTATCATAATAATCATTGGATGTGTGCTGTGCTGCAAAGACACCGATCATAGTGTTTTATAATTGGAATGGATCTAAGCTTTATATCTCTGCAGGATGCAAAGTATGGTCTCATTTCTGTGAAATTTTGTACTAATTGGGGCTTAAAATGGTGCTTTCTTTGATGACCATTTGCAAAGTGATTTACTTCACATGGAAAATCTCCATTTTTCGTTTCAGACTTACTATAACCTACTGAGAAGTTGTCCCCACATACATCATATATTTTACTAAAATGTTACCAGCAATGAAATCTGAATGGAATAATTTGAACAAAGTATCACTATTAGAAGAAGCATAACTGAATTACTGGATTCATTTGCTTAAGCAGGGCTAATTAGAATGGACAAATCACTGCTCTAAAATGACTATACTCCTCAAGCTAATATCTCTGCAGAGACCTGGTATCTCACTCAAAGACTGCTTGGGAATCTCTAATATTAGTGGACTGCATTATGTCCAAAAAAAATTCTAACACCTCTAAAGGTGAAAATGAACCATATTCTCATTCATACTGCTGTTCCTTAAGTACCAACCGAGCTGCAAAAAAAGGTCATAAAATCTACATCTTCGAATAAAAAGGCTTCAAGGAGTAAAATCAGGACCTAATTGACAATTATACTTAATCATAATCTTTCTCTCTCACACTATTTTGGACCACTGCAGCTCTCTGAGAAAAATCTACTCTAAATGAAACTAATCCTGAGCAATGAAGACACAACCCAATTTGTAATGGCTTGATGCCTGGCACCCACCAAAGCCTCTCTATCACTCCCCTCTGCAACTGGACAGGAGAGAGAAAACATAGAGAAGGATTCATGAGCTGAGATAAGAACTGGGAGAGATCACTGACTTAACAGTGTCACGGGGAAAAGAGGCTCAAAATAGAGATACTAGTTGGATTTATTACTAACAAAATCAGAGCAGGATAAGGAGAAATAAAAACAGACCTCACAACCACCTTCTCCCCTCTTCTCCTCGTCAGCTCTATCTCCTCACCCCCAGCAGTGCAGGGAGGTGGGAAAAGGGGTTAAAATCAATCCATAACACGTTGTTGCTGCTGCTGCTGCTTAGAGAGAGGAGTCCTTCCCCTACTCCAGCATGGGGTTCCTTTATGGAAGACAATCCTCCACGAACTTTTCCAACATGAGTCCATCCCACGGCAACAGTTCTCTGGGAAATGCTGCAATGTGGGTCACTTTTTTATGGGATGCATTCTTTCAAGGGCAGGCTACTCCAGTGTGGGTTCCCATTAGATCACAAGTCCTACCAGGAAATCTGCTTCAGCACTGGTCTCCCCTCTCCACAGGTCTGAAGGTCCCCGCCAGGATCCTGCTCCAGCAGGGGCCTCCCACAGGCTCACAGCCTCCTTTCAGGCATCCACCTCCAGTGTGGGGTTCAGCTCCTCCAGGGGCTGCAGGTGGATCTCTGCATCCATGTGGACATCCATGGGCTGCAGGGGCCTGCACCATGGACTGCAGGGGAATCTCTGCTCTGGCACCTGGAACACCTCCTGCCCTCCTTCTCCACTGACCTTGGTGTCTGCAGAGCTGTTCCTCTCAGATATTCTCACTCTGTTCTTCTCTGGCCACTACCATATCTGTGCAATAATTTTTTCTCTTTTTCTTCTTAAATCTGTTATCACAGAGTGTTACCATAATTTCTAATTGGCCCAGCCCTGGCCAGTGGCACATCTGTCTCAAAGCCCCCTGGTATTTTCTCTGTTGGACAGGGAGGAAGCTTCTGACAGCTTCTCACAGAAGCCACCTTTGTAGCCCTCMGCGACCAAAGCTTGGCAATGAAAACCCAATATGCCAATTCATGTCTCTTAGTCTGAAAACTTACTGCCTTGTCAGAAATAGCCACATAGCTTCTAAWGGCTTCTGCTGGCATTGGGGTCCCAGATCACTCAAACTGTCAAGAGATGCAAAGGTGAAACACAGTTTTATTTGCATTTGTCCACAGTAGAAGGACATGGTGGGGTCCCTGGAAACTCATGTAAATACTTATATTGTGTAAAACCTGACGAAAGTGAAGACCTCTCCCTTTAATTATGTTATATTCTTTTATTATTTTCTTTTGTTTAAAGCAGAAAGCAGTTTAGACAGAAAACATATGGTTCCTTTTACTACCTGAAGAAATACACCATCTGGAAATCTCTCAGAGTGGGTTCTGAGAAACTACCTTACATTCATAATTTTAGTAATAAACCCATTTCATCTGCTTTAGTGAATAACCAGCAGTAACATGACAGTCTTCCAGTTAAAGTTCCAATTAAGTCTTAATGTGGGTTTGCTACTTAAGCAGTTAACAAGTAACATTGCTAAGTAACCATTGCTAATATGCTCTCCTGTGCACTGTGCCATATTTCTGTTTACCTACTTGTTTGATTTTCTCAAGCTGTTAAAAGTTTCATGCCCCCAAGCTTTACAGATCTTAAATAACAGATATATGAAATAGTAATCAGTTCAAGATTAGAATTTGCATTTAGATGTTCATATGTAGGTGTCTTTGTGTGCAATGAATATCTAAGCTCTTATTTCAGTCACTGTTAAGATGATCAATGTAATGAATAGAACCTAGACAATTACTTGAACATAAACTGAAAATCTAGAACTAGAAATTCTACTTAAAGAAAAGGAAAAATTACTAWGARGATGGTCAAACACTGCAGCAGGTAGGTTGTGGATTCCCCATCTAAAAGTTCAAAATCCAGCTGGTTATGGACCTAAACATCCTGCACTATGTGACCCACATCAGCACAGGTTGGACTAGACAATTTCCAGAGGTCCCTCAGCTCTTCTGAAATGTTTTGATTTTGTAAGTAGCCTTGTCAGAAAGCATCACTCTCCTCTCTCCTTGTTTTTTCAATTCACAGTGGGAGGAAGAAGGGAGTACTGGAGGAGTGAATCAGGAGTCTTGYGTTACAGGGATTTATATAGGGTTATGGAGGTTTTGTTCTTCTGCTGGTAACACTTTGTGCAGTTATTTTTCAAGCACCGTATTTCCAAGAGTGCGCCTAATACAGTCACATAAGGACTTTACACTCCAGCCCCATCCTATCATGTCACCATCTCTACACTTGTCATGACACCATCACACAGCACAGGGAGCAGTTGTTCACTCTGCTACACTGTTGAACATGAYCATGTCTCAGGCACTGACTGCCTCTATGCTATGAAATATGCATGCTTACACTTGAGGGACACCTGGAAAAAACAGGACAATGGAGATGGGTGCAAGTTACATGAATCGTATAGTGCACATACCACATATATAGTACAGTTCTGCTCTGAAATAAATGAGAAATACTTCTGGCAGTAGGCACCACAATGGCTTCAGACAACCCTTTACTAAAGATAGGACCAAAGGGTAAAAAGGCAGAAGAGTTTTTTTTAGAAAAGAGGTAAAATTCTAGTGAAATTTGGAATCAAGGCAACTATAAATAAAGAGGTGGAAGTGTCTATGAAGAAAACGTGAAAATATCTCACAATCTGTAAGGAATTGAAATACCCCTAATCTATCTATTTGGTAGTTTKAGGTGCTTTTGGTTCACAATTATTTTTTATCTCTTTTTCATCTCTTTTTCATGCTTATTTACTTTGTTATACATGGAATTGTTTTTGATGGGTAAAAGGGTTTTGCTTGTGGTAATCTACARTTTTGATCTGCATCAAGAGACAGCTCTGTACTGAACACTCCCAGCTTTTAATGTTGTCTATTAAAATAATTTTTATATGAAACAAAAATAGACATGATTTAAGAATTTCTAACTGACATTTCACAGAGAAATGTCTACCAGCTTCTGGAAGAGCTGTGAAAGTGCAGAGCATGCAATTAATCTGCCTCTTTCACTGTTGTATTCTGCAGCAGCAAGTGAACAAAAGCAGTTCTCTTATTACCATCTTGAACACTGCCAGTGTTAATATCTCACAAGAGGAGAAAGGTGTGTTCTTTTCAGGTCTAATTTTGAAACCTTAACACATTGAAGTTGCTTCAGAGCATTGCATTTCTTGCTTGTTTCTTAAAGGAAAGAAGTCTGAAGTTAAGTCTTTAAAACAGATCTCTGAACTCCCAATCTTTTGCTAAAAGGGTAGGAGGGAAAAAAAAAGGCATGTTGCAGAGTGCATGTCAAAATTTTAGGTCAGAGCAGTATAGTATTTTTGAAAGAAATCTCCTGATGCTATTTATTTATAATGTTAAAATTTATATCTTCAAGTAATCTTCGAGCTAATAAACTGGATTTATTTATAATAAGATAACCCAGAAGAATCACTCTGGAATTACATCTACATCAAACAACTACCAGGCATTTAGTGCACTGTGCTAGAGAGGAGCTAGTCTGAAATAAAATCTAACCAATACTGACTCCTCATAGAACTTTGGAACTGTTCTGATTGCTCTRCACTACTCACTGGTGCAGATATTGCCCATTCTAGAAAAGGGGCACTTATGTGTGTCACAGTCCCTTTACCACCTACACAATGTTCTGCCATGTGCAGTTATGTTAATGACAGCTGGAGTACCACTTGGCAGTTGTGGTGAGATTTTCTGGGGTTTTGCAGGGTTTTTCTGGGGGAAAAAAAAGCATCTGCCAGTAAGATTCTGCAAAGGCAGAACGAAAGTATATTTAGGAGAGAAAGCTGCAAAATATGATGAGACAAGCTTTTATGTTATGTGTCACAAAAACTTAGATATGATTAATCAGAACAGATTTTCATTAGTATAAAATTTCCATTACTTTCAATATAAAAAGGACTGAGAAATTAAGGATTTTGTGAAGTTTTGTGGTGGATGCAGTCCCCTAACCCAGCTAGCAGTTCTATGGTGCAGGCTTCAAAGTCAGTAGAGGTCTGAGTCGTAGCTGGGCCAGGGAAAACATGCATCAATGCCCACTGGGTCACACTGCTCCAGGAAACATCCGAAGGAGAAGTGTGACCCAGTGGGCATTGATGCATGTAGGCTGGGAACACCAGCCATGTACTTTTTCAAGATTTATTTATCAAGAAACACAGAAAGTTGTGGGTACTRGCAGTATCATGCACACCTTCCCAGTATATGCAATTTGACTGCGAGCCAACAACTTTATTCCATAAATGTGGGAGGAGGGTACAGAGAGAATGGGGTGGAGACGCCCTGGGAGGACTCGGCTGTATGAGCGTCAATCACCTACCTGTAGCTCACTCCCTCTTTTCTAGAATGTTCCCTTTTCCTTGCTCTCCCATTGGATCTTGTTACAAGACCACCCTCTGCCCACATTTTCATAGGTGTACCTCATATCACCCCACCTCAACTCCTCTGAGCCCTCTYCTTACTGGTTGATTTGTATCCCGACCCTGCCTACCTTCTCCCTTTTATAAACCCTGGTCCCATGCTTGTYTGGGGCTTGCTCTAGCACTGGCTCCCTTCTGCTGCGGTGATGTCCCTGTTTCCCTCCCTATTTGGACCCTCGGACTTCCTTCAAATAAACCCAGTTAGATTAATGCCAGTGTCTCRAGCCCTCCTTCCTCACCCTGGTCACACAGAAGGTTGGTCTTTTGGGACTGTGTGCACRGCTGGCTGGGAGGGGCCGCTCCTCTGGGATCCGCGAAGGAGTCRCTCTGCTCGCACCTGCCCAGGAGTTCCCCCGCGGGGAGGAACCATACCGCATATAAATAGGACARAGTGAGTCTTCTTTGAGCCCTTCCTGCCAGGCACTGTGGCTGATTTGGTAACGATCTCCTGTTGAGGTGGGACGCCTCTCAAACTTGCTTCCCAAGGCAGGAARGCCTTCTACTAATGACAGTCTTTGGATGAGTCTAATTTGTGTTCTCTCTAAATTGCATCTGGGCTGCATACCAAGTGACTCTTCCCTTGAGCACAGATGCCTCTCAAGTTTTGAGATTCCTTACTTGAAAATCCTTACTATGAAATCCTTCTTTACCCAGGACAGGCAGACCTCTTAATCACAGTAGATCCTTGATAAGAAGCTGGTAGAATGCTGAATTAGTACTAATTAAATCCATATACCTGATTCTGTTAGGTGTAAAGTGTTGTTCAAGTCTGAGATAAAGATTGGATCTAGCCACACACAAGCTCCATCAGGAGCTTTTAAAGCAATAGGGCCCTCTATGAACCTCATCACTCAGGTGGTTGTCTTAGCACTCAGGTTCCCTCCTATCCTTGTGCATCTCTGACCTCTCTCTCCATGGCATATCATTCTGGCTTTATACCTAATTTTTTTTTCTTTTTATGTTTCTTCCGTGCAGTTACACTGTAAGTGACTAAAAAYATGTTGATGAGAGGCTGGACATGACTCAGCCATGGGCACTCCCAGCCCAGAAAGCCACACGTGTCCAGAGCTGCATCCAAAGCAGCGTGGGCAGCAGGGCCGGGGTGGGGTGGGGGGGATTCTGCCCCTCTGCTCTGCTCTGCTCTGCTCTGCTCTGCTCTGCTCTGCTAAGACCCCACCTGCAGTGCTGTGTCCAGCTCTGGGGTCCCCAATATAAGAAGGATGAAGCTCTGGTGGAGCGAGATAAAGGCAGGGCTGCAAAGACAATCAGAGGGCTGGAGCACCTCTCCAGTGAAGACAAGCCAAGAGAGCTGGGGTTGTTTAACCTGGAGAAAACAAGGTTCTGGGGAGACCTCAGAACACCTTCCTGCATCTCTGATTCTTTTGAGATTCACTATTCTGATGTTTAATTGAGGTAAGGAGAGAAGGAAAGAGGAAAAAGAGGAAAGGAAGGTTATTTCCTGGATTTAATGTGCCTAGTTACAATTCCCATCTAGTGGATATCATTATCCCTCCTTTTATTCTTTTTTTCTTTTTTTTTTTAATTAAATAATGGTCTGTTATTGGAGATGTTCTTGGATTTTATGTCTGGTGAAAGACCAGAACAAAGTTTCTGAGCAATAATTTGTTTATTTAGACTCTAATTTCCTTTCTGTTGCAACCATTCAGAACTTGGGGTTAATTTTGAAAACCAACACAAATTGAAAGATATAATTATTAATATAAAATAATGCTTGCATTTAAATTTTGAAACTCTTGAAAGGCTAAACAAGTCTAAACCTGCTATTGAGAGTCTTTTCCAGATGAGCACGATTGCTTTCCTGGAGAATTTATTTTTAAAAATAAATTAATAAATAAGTAAATAAATTAAAAAAAATAATTTTCTCCACACTATCTTCTGAAATTTGGCCAAAATTTGGACTGAAACATCAGGAGGTCACATCATTCTGCCCATAGGCATTTTTTCCTCTTAGCTATGGTATAACACAAAAGCTGAGTTACAACTAGTTATCCACAAAAAAAATCAATCCTTTTCAGAGCCATTTTTTCTTAAATACAATTGAAAATGTTTGTTTTTCATATATTCTGTTTACACAGGTTTGGTTTTGTAATTAGCTGTCATAAAATACACTAATATAGACAAAAACTTTTTCTTTTTATTTGGTAACTTATACCTATACATATACTTTTTAAACACTTTTTATCAGAATACGTGCCTGGAACTTTTGGGGCTAATTTTTTTACCTTTCCCCTTATTCAATTTTAAGAGCTATTGGCTTATAAAATATAAATAATGTACCAAAAATATAAAAAAAATATGATATGAGGGAGGAAGGCAGCTGAAAAGGACAAGGCAATAAAAAAAGAAAAGCATAAGGACATTAACTTGATACTGGTATTGAAAAGAAGGGACAAGAAGTCTTGCTCTCCTGATAAGCTGTCATCTGCTGAAAAGTGGGAGTATGTGAAACAGAACTGCTATAAATGAAATCATAAATGCAAAAGACATTTCTAAAACAACACCAATGTCAGTTGAAAAATTGAAAGCATTTATACCAAGAATAATTCTACAGAAATAATGGAAAAAAACCCAATGTACACAACTGTTTCTGTAAAGATAAGTGGCCTAAATGACCAGAAGATAAATGTAGAAAAGACTATGAGAGGAAAAGGTCTATGAAAACACAAATCTAAAAATAAAACAACATGTACAACAATGATAATATTTATGGGATGCAAAAAATCTATTACCCATCTTTGTATTTTGTGAGCCGGTGCTTCAGCTGAGCATGGCAGTGTTTCAAGAGATGCAAACACCCCTCAACAAGACAATCAGTGTGATTGTTTTTGGGATAAAYTGCAAAAATTTCTCTTAAATACGTTTTGATATGAAGACAGATGATATCTGAAGAGGGGTGGTTCTCATTTGGGATTTGGGACACTTGTGCCCTCTTGACCAAAAACTGCTCCAGTCACAAGACCCAACCCCAACCATTTGCAAGACTTCTGTACCTGTCAGGGGATAAGTGCTGTGCTGACACCTGATATTATATGATCCATAATATTATGCATAGCTTTTTAAAATATGAAGAGATATGTGTGAGACAGGCTTTTGACCAAGGTGGACTTTCTGCCTGATGGACGTAGAACTAATTTTATATTATTCTTTGTGTTATGTATTATATGTTACATAATTACTGTTTTGTTCTTGCTGACAGAAAGCCTTAAAAGACTAAATCTAGACATGGGGATCCATCTGGAGAATTAAGTGTTACATTTGGGCTGAATTTGAATTTCATCTTCCTTTCATTAACATATCTTTCTTCAATGCATAAGACCAAAAGCCAGGACAGAAACTTCTCTGAAATACAACTTTTCCTATTGTGATACTTGCATTAAGCTTTCCTTGAAGATTTGTAAGGAGGCCATCACACTTCTGCAGAAATAAATTTCTGTTCCTGAATTCTAGCTCTTGGTTTCTCTAATTTTTCTTACTTATAATACTGAATACTGCAATACTGCAAAAAAAGTAAACGGGGTTTAAACAAATGTTTGATATAGAAAAGTCAAACATGAAACCCCATAACATTCCCCAAGGTTTGTTAGGCAACAGTGCCTGAGACATGCCTTCCCAAATGGTACTTCATGTAATTTTATCCTCTGATAAAATGTCAATAACATGTAGATTAATAGCAGATTAATTGTATCTACTTTTCCCCACCTATAGTAATATATATGCCTTTGAGAACTCTTCTTCCCTGATCTGAGTGTGGTGAAAACTTAAATATAAGATTTTCTGTTTATTTTCTTTATTCTGCCCGAATCAGTAAAGTCTAAGGTCACAACACAGTGATCAATGTTGAATTAAGGGTAACTACCAGCAATTTTAAGAGACAAAAATTTAAGAATGGATCCAAAAGTTCTTTAGGAGTGGATGAATTGAGTAGGCTGAATAGATAAAAATACTAATTTAGAGTATGAAATGGCACATGGAAAAAGCTCAAAGAAACATTTTCGAGGGGAAGTAATGTAGTTTATATTGAAGTTTGATTATTCATTTTGGTTTCTCAACTACATGTTAATGTAATAAAATTAAACAAATAAAATACAATTTAAAAGTCCTAAAACAATCCATCCATAATGCACTGCATGTGCTGATAGCCTTTGAATAAGACTGCTGAAGAGAGATATGGTGGGAAAGTTTCCATCCAGTTTTACTTGGCGCACTTCTACTTATTTTCTGTAAATGAACCAGGAAAAGAGAAATTATTCAAATATATATTCTGACAACAGTGTCCAGAGAATTTTAAGTATGTTCTTTCAGAATAATAGTGCATAGAATATAATAATACTGTAAATATTTGCCCCAGAAATCCAACTGTAAGTATTGCCAATATTAGACAGGGTGTAGGGATATATTGACATGTGAAAAAAGCAGATGAAATTTGAAATTCCAAATAAGCTAGAAAACAGTAAATGATACAGGAATATTCATAAATATGAAAATCTGTACACTAAAATACTATTTGTTCTAGACATCCAGTGAATTATTTTGAATAACCAAAAAAAAAAAATCATGGAAGCCCTGATGTATCTGCTAGTAATTCACATGACTAAAACAACAAGTAAATTCCATGAGTGATTCACTAATGCACTCATTGTGCTATTTATTAGCCTGTTGAACTCTGCAGGGACATAATGTGGCTGTGAATAAATATGCATGTGTTTGTGTAACTGCTTATTCTGCTTTTGTCTTCTACTTAACTTTTACCAAATTAAACCATTAGGCAGTGAACTTTTTCCTGTCTGTGCAGAATTTATGCTTCTGCTTGAGTTGTTGTCTTTTTCTCTAGCTGTTTTTGGACAGCACCACACATCCATCATTGTATGTCTTAGAACTGTTTGATTCCATCAACTTAATGGTTTTTCATATGGCTCTCATACAAATAGTGTATAGGAAAATTCGGATTCTACTTATGCGAGAAATTGTTTACTCTCTGAGGAGACAGTGATGTCTTGGAAATGTTAGGTCCTGTCAAGGTCTACTAGGCACAGAGAAAGAATTAAATGTATAGAGGTTTTCTTACAGTTGTCCAGCAAAGCTGCTTCATCATCTTGTTTTTTGGTTGTTTTTTTTTTTTAATTTGAGCACAACATAGGAAGAATCTCTGGGTAGAGATGTGAACAAGAAATATTACTAAGTAGTAGAAGAAGAAATTTTAGATACCCTTTATATCTAATAATAATTGGCTATAAATGTCAATGAAACTGTTATAGCCTGCTCAAGATAATCCTCATAAAACTGCTAATTCCTTCTTGCTATCTGGGGTCTGAATGATCTTAGCAGCCTCCTAGGGGAACCTGGTGTTTCTAGCATGCTTTTTTTGGAGGAAAAGTTCCATAGCAGCTCTGCAACATTAAAGTGACCAACACCCTGTGTATTGCCTTGAAGTTAGGTGGCAATAAGTGAACTAAAAGCGGACACATTTAACATTTCCTTGTAAGAATAATACAGCATTTCTGCTTTTGACTCCAGCGTCTTTCTCAGTCCCCAGCTGGTTATTGGAAAAGCAGATTTTCAATATCACTAGCAGAAGTGCAACTGCAAAAAGTAGTTTTCCCCTTCTTCTCAAGATCTTGAAAATCCACATTTTATAGCAACACCTTCTTCCTTTATCATAATGTAGTTCTCATTTCCACTAACTAAGCCTTTATTTAACTTGCTCTCTCTACTATTCTGTGTTTTTCTTTGGTACTTGATCCATTTAGAATGCATGGAGAATGTTTCACATGGACATGGTCACGGGCTTGCTATCCGCCCTGTTAGCAGAAAATCAGGARCCTATATCCATCCACATGCAGTATGACACAGAGGACAGTCCCACTGAGAGATGGGGTTCATTGGCTTCAGCTTGGCAGCCACACAGATTTGAGTTTCAGACTGAATTTGGATATTGGACAGCCAGCTTCAAGGATAAGCAGARTGCTCTCAATCTACCTTCATCTTTAAAACACAAAAAAACCTCTCCATAATATTCAATGTTGTCTGCCTAAAACTAGGTCTTCTCRGCAATTTTACATTACTTAAAAAGCATGGCATTTTTATACCAGTACAAATTAATTAATATTCTGCTCTGCCTTTTCCATTATAAACCTTGTGTGCTTTATAAAGCAGAGAATTCTACATCTGAGAAGAAAATGAAGTACTAGACTGCTGCCTTCTCCTTGAGGATGGGGACTTTTCATTGTTTTGTAATAGTAGAATAAGTCTGAAGTTGATGAATTAGTGGAAGAGACCATGTGGCCTAAAAGTCAGAAGTGAACTATAAATGGATTCACTATGTCATGCTTTTGCATCTGTATACAAAGAGCAAAATATTACATAGAACATCTATATCTTAATCTTAGCAATACAATAAATAAGACAAAGAAAACATCGACACAGATGTGATTCATCAAATGCCACACCATGTTCCAAGCTTGTCCACTACTGCTTCTATCCRGAGCAATAACAAAGCACTTGCCATCAGAAAAGTGTCGGTTTTATTTATATTGATCCCAAAATTACCTTTTGTGCTGTTTGCTCTTCAAACTGAGTATGTGTCAGTCAGGAAGARGAAAACAAACCCTCACAGAACTGGCATATTTTCAATATTGCACGTGAAACGTGGGAGTGAGAGACAAAGACAGAAGTAGGATAAATTTAACGACAAGAAAAATACAGAGTAGCATAAATCTTTCCACAAAGCGTCCATAAAGTTGTTAATGTCCTCAGTAGAATTCCTGCTCTGGTTTATGACATTTGCAGATGTTGTGACTAGGCCAGAAATGTGTCCTCCAGAAACAGTGTTAGCATTTTAGAGAGCAGTATTCTTGCACTGCAAATCAGAAATAACCCAGTGTCCCCTCCTGGTGCCATGACATGGAGTGCTACAAGTGACGTTGTCAAGGATTTTTTTTCCCCAGAGGAAATCTCTGAAGATGAATCTCCCTGATGCTGCGGGCCTAAAAAAGGTCCCATTGAATATTCTATAAGACAAGTGAGTTGGCTCCAGGTTCTCTAGAATATTTACTTCCAGCCATCAACACATTCCTCCTACATTACAGGTGGGTATATTTGTCTTAGCTTCTGCTCCAGAGTCTTGCAAAAAAATATCTTCTGAGGAGTGGCATGATTTCACCTGAGTTGGAAACAAATGAAACAGATACAATGCATCAAATTCAGTTTAGTTCATGTGAACATTTTATAATAATTTTATATGTCCCATTGAAATGTATTCATTTAATTAGACATTAAGTTTTGCATGCACTGAAGTCCATATAATCTTTCCAGATTTAAAAAAAAAATCACAGAGACTAAAATTATTAACAATAATTTTCTGAAGGTCTAATACTTAACTGTGGTTTAAAAGACAATGTCAAGAAGAGCTGACTGAGGGACAGTGAGCAGAATTGAAAAAGAAATGAAAACTTTATAATTCTGTAAATTTATGCAAATCACTGGTGCACTCACATTTTGAAAACCTCATGGTGCTCTGGTTATCTCATATGAAAAGAAACATAGTGTTACTGATATGCTGAAAGACATGTAAAGCAAAGTGTCTACAAAAATATTAAACTGATYGAGACACTTCAATTCAGACAAGAGATGACTGAGATATAACAGAGATCTGTTAAAACATAAGTAGTATGGAATGGGTAATTGTATTTTGGTTTTGATGACATGGAAATGAGAGAACATCAAATGAATTTGTAAAAGAAAATTTTCTCAAATACACAAAGGAAATACCTTTGTCATTCAATACTTAAATGGATTGTTGAACCTGTGGCTACAGCATGTTTTGGTTGCCAAGAGTATAAGTGGCTTCAAAAGTTGATTAGGCAAGGTAATGGAGGAAAACTCCACCAACGACTGCTAAACATGGGGGTCTGATTACAGCCTCTGGCTTTAGTTCAGGAGGTCCATGAACCAGAGAGAGCCAGAAGCTACAAGAACAGAAGCAAGGAAATTACCCCTCTGTGCATATCCTGCTCTTAATATTCATTCCCTGACATCTGCTGCTGAACACCACTGAAGGTATGACTTCTGGTATGACTCAGTGCTGTTGATCTCAGAGGGGCATTGGGTGGTGAAGGCAGAGAGAGAGGGTTTTCAGGCCTTTGCAGATTTTTTAGTGGCAATTACTGTGCAGAATTAAAAACTAATTTAAAAAAACAACCCTGATAAAATGCAGCATGCTGACCTAAATCCTTCTTAATTCTAGCTGTTTAAAAAGCAGTTGTGTGACAGTTCTATTTTGTTCTAAGCAGGGAAACCTCAAAGAAAAGTGACAAAAGTCATATCAGAATGGAGATTACCTATAATTCCTTCAAAGAAAGGATGGAATGGAGCTAGTTCTCTTATTCCTGGGATAAAGTCTCTAAGCAGGGAGCAACAGTGGTACAAGTGTCACATATGGTGTGAGCAAGGCTTGCTACAAGAAGTGTGGAATGAATAACATTGGCAGATTCACAGCCACATCATGGACTCCAGAGGGACAACTGAAGAAGAAGCCAGGCCTGCTCAGATGCCAAATTTCGCTTTTCTGGAAAATGTCACTGTTGACAGCAGTCCTTTACATGCTTGAAGTGCCTCCAAGGTTAGGCMTTGGTGTGAATAGAACTACATTTATGAATGTGCAGATAAAGAATGTGCAGCTAAAATAAAGCCACCAGATGAATGTAGGACAGGAGCTGGGTGACAGCAATGCCTTACTCCACTCCCTCAGTTTTCCTTCCCAAACACCACCTGAAAGTTGTCTGAACTCAGATGCCTTAATTTTGAGCTCAGAGGCTTTAAATAGAAGTTTGATGCTGCTGCTGTCTTTGCAAAAACAGCCTCGAGTCATTATTGAAATAATGCCCCTCCTACTAATCCAGCAAAATAGTTATGTTTAGTGTAATAGAACAAACAAAAAGAATTGAAAAGCATTGCACTTCATGCTTAAGATCTATTTAAGAATTATTACAAATTTCCTGACATTTCAAGCTGTAGTCTTTTTGTATCCAGAGTGCAAGCTATTTTTGTATCACTACAAACATAGAGTAGGGCAGTGGTTCTCAGTCTCTAGAGTATCAGGATGATATTTTTAAGATGTGATTTCTGCCCATCAGGTCATATCCCCATGTAGTGGATAATA
The DNA here is from genome assembly GCA_014549065.1 of Cardinalis cardinalis. Classification (NCBI taxonomy): domain Eukaryota; kingdom Metazoa; phylum Chordata; class Aves; order Passeriformes; family Cardinalidae; genus Cardinalis; species Cardinalis cardinalis. The sequence goes on from JACDOX010000034.1 coordinate 6,311,470, forward strand.
CTACTTGACATGCTATAAACTCATCTTTAAACCTTCACATCCTACAACAGAGAAGTTCCAACCRCACCATCACTATTCATTTGGGCTTTGGCAGTTGCCTCTTAAAAACAAAGGCACATAAACAAGTAATATCCTCCAAAGATCTTCCTCAACTGGCCAAGAAATATGGGTCCTGAGAGAAAATATCTCAGCCTAACAAATCAGACACTGTGAAATGTCACAGCATTAGCACTATGGTCTATGATAATAGCTTTGTTATAGATAATGATTATCTTTCTTGGAAGCTTGCCAGCATGCCTGTGTAACAGGGATTCAACTCTACCATACATGTATCTTTGTTAAATAGGTGGAGATTCACTGCAATAATTTAAACCAGGTGTGAATTAAGACATTTTACTTCAGTGTAGTTGTTCCTAACCTACACAGGAATTAAAAAAAAAAAAAAAAGTAGCTCACAATCTAAGTTTCTAAGTTATGGATTAATATTTCTAAATAAATGAAACAGATCAACAGATGTTATAAAATTTTTGTGGGTTATATCTGACAACAGCTGTCTAGAATTATAGATATTTGTGACGTTTCCAAACATTTAATATATAGATGAGATACAGAAAAACTATAGATACATGATATCTCTATTAAAGAGAGTAATTGTCTCTCATAGCATGTTCCCAAATGGTTATGTATGTCTAAAATTCAACTATAATATTTACCTTAGATACATTTCAGATAACTATATAAAAAGAAAATTATATTTCTTAGATTTTCTGGCAACTTAGTGTAGGCTTTGTCTGATTTTTCATTTCTACCAATCAAAGACACAGTTTTATCTCCGTCCTCCAGAGACAAGAAATTTACTGTGGGAGCTGCATTGATACTCTGAGCTTCTTCATGTCACTACTCAAATATATCAAATGCAATGACCTTTTCACAAGAAAAGAGTTTTCTGTCTGCAGACCAACCCTCTTAAAATAACAAATGTTCTTCTGTATTATAGAAATATGTTGTAGAATTAGGTGGACTAGCTTCTATTCCCCAATTCTTTTTTTTCTTTTTGATATCTAATCACCCTTCCGCTGCACACTTCTAACAAATTGCACTTCAGAATTTCTGGGTGTGTACATATCATCTGCTGGAATACAGTTAAACATGGAACTAAAGCATGACATAGTAAATATAGTTTTCTGACTGGAGCTGGCTGTCAACAGAGAGAGGAAGTGTGCCCAGAACCTCCTTTTCTCCAGACTAAACACCCCCAGCTCYCTCAGCTGTTCCTCATAAGACTTGTGCTCCAGACCCTTCACCAGCTTCGATGCTCTTTCTGAAGATGCTCCAGACCCTCAGTGTTTTTCTTRTAGTGAAAAACCCAAAACTGAAGATGTGGAGTGCCCATCCCTGGAGGTATTTAAAAGACAGGCTCTATAGAATTTGGCTTAGTAGTGGATTTGGCAGTGCTGAACTCCATGATCTTAAAGGTTTTTTCCAATTTTAATGGCTCTGTGATTCTATATATGTATGCAAACCGTTCCCAGTGAAAGTTTTGAGGGAACAGAAACAGCAGAATAAAAGTATCCTGGAAGTATATGTGTGTGTATGTACATATATATATGTATGTGTGGGTGTACATATTTTCTGCATCTGGCATTACACACACAAACCTTGGAGACAAAAACACAGAGACACAGGCCCAATCTGGAATGCCCTTTCTTATGCCTTTAGGATATTCTGAAGATTTGATTTGCAAGGATATAAAAAACTAAATAACAATATGTCACAGTGTTATAATGTAGAACTTGAAACACTGATTTAGCTGAAATGTTTCCACATCAATGTAAATGTGAAAGTGAGAATGGAATTTGTACAACAAAGCAAATTTCTTTTACTGGTCATGCTGCATATGAAAGGGAATTTTTATTGAATACATGTACTTATCTCATGAAAAGACAGCAAGTAATCTCAAATACAAATGGAAATGTGACTATGAATGGACAATTTACACATACAAAGACAGTTTGAAGATAATAAAAGAGAGTTCTTGACCATTGAAAAAGAGATTTTCAGTAACTTACTACTTGCTCTGCAAGTATATGATGAACAATACCTGCAGTTCCTGGTCCCTAGATGTCCAAACTCAAGCCCATTGTAGAATATTGTTTCCTGCATACTGCTATTACCCAGGGTTCCTTTGACTGGAAAAGAATAATGGATGCAGAATATGAACGTGACAATATCCACGTTCTGTCTGCTATAGAGTTAATTTTCTTGACAGTCACTATTGTGGGGCTAAATTTTGGATCTGTGCTGGAGACAGTGTTGCTAATTCAGGGATGTTTTAGTGGCTGCTGAGCAGGGCTTGCACAGCATCAGGGACTTTTCTGCTCCTCACCCCATGCCACCATTGAGGAGGCTGGGGGAGCACAAGGAGTGGGGATGAGATACAGCCAGGAGAGCTGTAGGGGCTCAAGAGATATTGCATACCGCAGGTCAACATGATTAGCAGTAAAGTGATATGGGAGGTGGCAGGGAGACTGCTTGGAGACTGGTTGGGCATTAGTCAGTTGGTGGGGAGAAATTTGCATTGCTTGTCTTTCTTGGGGTTTATTTTTCTTTTTTCTTGTCTTCTCATCACCTCAACTTCAGAAATACCTTCACTGTAGTATCTATTTTAAATTATTCTGTCCTATGGTTTAATCTTTGACATAGAGGACAGTGTCACAGTTTTATTATATCAATTGTCTTAATGAGCTGGATTTGGGATATCCAGCTACAGGCAAGACTGGAGATGGAAAATAGAACAATTTCATATTTATTCTTTTTTTTAAGGAAGAAAAAGGAAGACATATTTCTTTTGAGGTTTTTATATGCTTATTTGGCTTTTCCTAATGTTTCCTTCAAAATACTATTTTTAATGCATTTCTTGAATTAATACTCTGATTTCCATAGTTTATGCAATAAAGGCTTATTTATATCAGCTAACTATGCAAAACAATTCATGCAAAATATCCTAATTAAAAGCTGCTATATTATCTCTTAATCCCAGTGGGATATTCTAATTGGAAGTATGTATCCTAAAGACTGTGATGCCAAATTATTTTTTCCGTTATAGGTGAACAATTAAATGGAGCCTAAAAGATGTAAGAGAACTTTTCTCAGATATCTTAGAGGGTGCTGCTAATATTTCCAATCTAGTACAGATGTAGTGGGCAGTATTTGCTTTGCGCAGATGTGGTAAAAAATAAAGGACAGTGGCAACCTGCTTCATTAGGCCACAATCTTATGTACTTGATTTAGGACCTTGACAAGCATTTGAATTGGAAACATCTGAGGACTGTACTGTCATTAATTCAGAGCATGTGTTTCTCATTTTTCTGTGACTTTTTTAATACAAAATAAAACTTCCTATACAACTGATTGAAAGCATAATTGACAAATGAAGGGACTAACCTATGCTTACATACCAATTATCAGTGACAAAAAATTCTACACTTACTGCTGAAAATAGACAATCAAACAACTGAATGTAAATCAAAAAGGCATGAAAAAAATTTATTTTCTAAATTTTTGGGTTTTTTAAATTTTATTTTCTTTGTTTAACTTTAAACTGTGAACATTTTTCCTTTCTCATTTCAATAATCTAGCATTTTACAAAAAACCAAAGTTGAGTGCACCAGGCCAAATTATATATAGTTAAGTATCTTGCACTGAAGGAATGTTTGCGTTCTAAAACAGTGAATTTTTTGATAGAATTTTGTATTTCCCTGTTGAAAGTATAAATGTTCTTTTCAATTCTCCACAGCAAAGTTTATTTGTAGAAATTCACCTAGGGATATAGAATGTCATCTCTATCTATGATGACTACCTAATGGTCATCAGTCTCTTTACTAGAAGGAGTAAAACACATATGTGATGGTGTGATGATCAGTACAACAATAATTTTATCTCTGTCTTGTAAAAATTTCTGTTATAGGGATTGTCAACATTTAGTATACTATTAGTTCTCTGAATAATCTGGCTCAGTGTTGCCCTGCACCTTTACTCATTTTTCATTTAAGAGTGCCCAACATAAACACTAAGTAAGATTTTGTTATTACCTTTATCCATTTTTTTATTGTTTGCTACTAAGAAAAATAATTTGATTTTATCTTTTTTATAACTGTCGTTCAAGTGTCAGTTAAAAAGATTTATTTCAGACATCTCTTAGGTCACCTCTTCATCACCTCTATACCAGATTAATGAGGCTCAGTTTCTTGAGCCTCTTTTTATTTCTCCCTTGTGCAAAGTTTCTGTCATTTCTACTCTCTGTTTGTGCACCAACCGGTTTTCCACGTTTGTGTTGAAAAAGAGGACTAATACTGGCTGCAGTAGATCAGTTTTGGCCTGAGCACTGTCAGCAACTGGTGAATCATAAATTCTCTCCATGTAGTAGCATATTTCTTCTAATATAGCCAAATATATTAGAACTATATTGATATTTGCAATGGAATTTCACTGTAGAGTTGGATTTTGTTGTGGTTTAACCCCAGCTAAGCGCCACACACTCACTCACTCACTCTCCCCCACCATTGGGACAGGAAACACAATTAGCAAGGTAGAAGTGAGAACGCTCATGGTCTGAGATAAAGACAGTTTAATAGGTTAAGCAAAAGCTGTGCACACAAGTAAATCATAACAAGCAGTTAATGCACCACTTGCTATCAGCAGGCAGGTGTACAGCCATATCCAGGACAGTTTCATCTCACGTGACAAAGACTTGGGATGAGAGACGTCATCATTTGAGAGGTCTTGTGCTTTTTTCTTCTTCCCCCAGCTTTATATTCTGATAATGATGCTGTATGGTACAGAATATTCCTGTGATCAACTGGGGTCAGCTGTCCCAGCTCCTTGTGCATCCCCACTCTCCTCTCTCTGGTGGGGTGGGGTGAGATCAGAAAAGGCCTTGGCTCTGTGTAAGCTCTGCTCGGCAGTGAYTGAATCATCCCTGTGTTATCAAGTCTGTTTCCAGCACAATTCCAAAATATAACCCCATACTTGTTACTGTGAAGAAAATTGACCCTATCCTGGCCCAAACTGGCACAAATCTATATGATCCCCAGAAGCTCTTAATGATGGATGTTCCCTGCCAGTAGTCTGTCCTATACCACAGAATTATTACACTCCAGGTGCAGAACTTGGCACTGCTGCTTGATAAACTTCTTAAGGTTTCTGTCAAGTTCCTGTCCCTGGAGTTGTTATTGAAACCTTCATCAGAGGTTGAAAGCCAGATCAGAAATGTATGTGCTTTCCCCTTTGAATACAGCTGACCAGAAAATCTTCCATCTACTTACCACTTCCTCAACTTCCAAATGGGGGGATGGAGGAGATGTTCAAAGCTTTAATAAATTCAGTTATATACACATCCCTCAGTAAATGTATTTTACACCACTCTTACCTGGACATGTTGCTAGTAATTTCATTTTAGCCATTCACATTAGACAAGCATGAATCTATTTTTGAATCCATTTTGAATCCATTTTAATTATTCCTGATGGATGCTTTCTCCTTCATGCTTTTGGAACTGAACTCAAAGAAAAATTGGCTTAATATTCTTTCCAGGGACTATGATAATCCTGAATTTGAAGATCTCATTTCTAGYTTTCCTACAGAGTGGGAGTCTCCTTTGCAAGTCACAATTTTTTCTCTCTTTTGTTCGGGTTGATTATACCTCTTCCTAATATGATCTTTTCTTCTTCAAGTGAGCCACCACAGCTGAGGTGGCAACACCATCTTCCTCATAAGGTTTTGGTATGATGAATCCATCTGCTTCAGAAAGAAGCAGTCAGAAGTCTTCTAACACAATGGAAGTTTGCTTAGTAGAACAAAATTTCACGCTGTTTGATATGAGAAAACTGAATAAGGGGTATGGCACTAGAGAAAGTTGTCCTGATGCTCAGCATGCAGGTTGTAATGGAAAGTAACTTTGTTGGCTAGAAAGGAGGATAGAGGCATGCTATTTATAACAAGTTTCAACATCTCAGTTGCTTAATAGAATTGGTTTTGGGCAATAAGTTTTCTGCATGTTTAAATTATAATAATGATGTAATTATGATAATATGCTAATAATTGCTAATGTAAGCGTGATGTTAATGAAAAGAGTGATTTGTGTAGGTAATAAGAATTAGACACTCTAATGTATTGATCTCAATGTGTAAAAGGATATCTTTGAGAATGAATATGTAAAGCAGACAAAATGAGGCATATTTAAAGGAGTGATTCTTCAGAWTTTTCCCCAGGGCAGTTTTATTAATGCCAGACCACCTGCTTCTACTAGGCCATGTGAAAAGGAAAGAAGATAACAAGCTGAAACCCTACTGGAAAACAGACTCTTTAATTTTAGTGATGAAAGAATGTTAATTCAGATCCTTACTTCTGATGAATTAAATCTCTGATTGCCTTCAATAATCTTAGACTGACTGTTAAGACAAAAGCCTAGTGAGATTATTTGGTCCTCATCAAACTAATTTTAAAGGAAAATTAAAATTCTTTCTTTACTAGCAGCATTTCTGAAAGATCTACTCACATGACACTGAAATTGAAATAGATTTTTTTTTTAACACCGCTGCTTCCATGACAGATGATAGATAAATCAGCATATCTACCTTTATATCAAAAAACACACATTTAGGTTCCTAAAAGCTTCTAAGCAATCAGCATAGACACTGAGTAGTTAGTTCAGGTATATAATAAACTTACAGTCTTTTTTATTCTGTGCATAACTATATAATTGCCTACACACTAATTGAAGCATGGACTGGAAATAATCCTCTCAACTGGTGGAATATCCACCAAGATATAAGGTTTTTCTTKTGTCTTTTAAACCATATGGACATATATAAAAACAGAAGGCAATAAAAGAAAGGAGAGAAGGAGTTTTCTAAGAATAATGAGCAAAACAACTGCACAGAGATGTAAGTTTCAAACCCCTATTTCCAATCAAGAAACAGGAAGAACCTTCTATACAGGATAAACTGAGCAGAAACCAGGTAAGTGCAAACTCTTTTCTGCACTTTTGCTTCTCTTGTCTTGGTTTGATGTCTTTTCAAGAAACGGAAGGGTTGGAATGTCTCTTAATAGGGAGACATCTGTCAGCATTAACACAAAATTTTAGCTAGGAGCTCTGATGCAAACATAAACATTTACATTTGATCTGATAATGTACTTATTTTAACTGACTGTCCTATATTGATATCATGACATGCTTTAATATTTTCATAAGTTTTATACTTCCAGAATTCTGATACTTTAAGACAGTTTAAGCTGAAATATGTATTATGACTGATACAGCCCATGTCTAGATACCATGGCTGCTTGCTGTGGCACTGTTGTGGCATGGCATAAAAAAAAAAAAAGTAATAGATTTGGAAGGCATAATTAATGAGTTCTAAATCTAATTTAATTTTGCCAATCAAATAGATCACGTCTGAATTTTGCCTAGGAAAAAATTCATGTTAATAAACCTGTGTGTAAAATCTTGTTTTGTCTCATTAGCAGCCTACTTTCTTTATAGACAAAAATGAAAATTTTATCTAAATTTTATTTATAATAATATAATGATAATGGTACAATATGAGAAAAGCAAAAACATTTTATCTTGAAAATACATTTAATTTAATTTTTAATGATTTAGTGAGTTTACGTATAAATTATGCAAAAATAGCTTTTAACGGTGAAATTGAACTTAATGAAACTTCAAAAATGTTCCAAAGAACTTATCAACATTTTTCATATGTAAAAATAACCAGTTAAATTTCTTTCAAAACTGATTCTTTCTTCCAATTTACCCTTGTTTAAAAATAATTAATTGGAAAATTCCTAATCTACACTCACTTTTCATCTTTGACCCAAGCAGTCAGTCAACATTTTWCACTTTTGGTTAATATGAAAAAAATAAATCAGAGGAATCAAAATAAGATTTTTGGTTACAAGTTTATCACACTATGAGCAAAATCCTTGTACACAAAATTTACTCCCATATCCACAGCTATAAAAGCCAACCTGGCTGCTGGATGGAACTCCAGTCAAAATACCACTGTGCATTATAATGGCAAGAGAATGACATGTGTTGATAATTAAACTTGTCTGACATGGTGCCAGATGATTTTGACTGCATGACTTTGTTTGGCACAGAATATATACTAATAATATTAATGGTTACCATTTTGTAATTAAAAAAAATAACTTCATTTTTTTAAATTAATTTCAGAAATGAAGTTCTGATTTTTATTCACAGAATGGATGTTTAATTTTGAAAAAGATTTGCAAAGATTTTTATTTTCATTCCTTTTTTTCTTTTTGCTTAAGCTAGTTTTCCAGTAATACTAACATGGCAAGAGAGATTATCAAAGAGAAACTACATGCAGTGTGCCTTGATCTCTATCCTCTGATGGTTTCATCATTAAGTTTTATATGACAAGCAGATACTCCTTGATTTTCTCTGTGTTGGGGCTTTCCAAGCTGACTGAAATTGTAGCATATTTCTGAGCACTAACATTAAATCTAAACTGGACAAAACACTAAAGAAAATATGGGTAAAAATCTTTTGTAAAGTATTCTGAGATCAGTTGATAAAACACAGTGAAAAAAAACCTATTTATTGTAATGAGGAAGGATTTTGTTATGACTACTAATATCTTTTTATTCTAACCCCAGATTCTGAATCTTTTATAGGTACTGTTCCTGTCTCTGTTGCCAGAAATTCTCTGCAATTCTTACCAAAAGAGAGCTGAGCCAAAAGACAAAGCAGATGGGTGCTGTGTGTGCTCCCTTGTCCAGACGCCCACATCTAGAGCTGTACAAGAATCCCCCAGCCTGGTGGTATTCACATAGATTTTCTCCTGACAGTTCTGGCCACCCAAGATGAGCATTCACCAGCCATTGATGTTATAGAAACCCATAAGAAACAAGATCCTTTTCATGCAACTAGCAGAGATTGCACACCTTCTTAGAGGAGCACATTTGGGAACCAGAAGACAGAGCAAGGGAGAACCTTAGGAACTGATAATATGTGAAGCATCTCAGCACATCTTCAGCAATACTTTTCCATGGGAATGCCCCAGTGGTAAGGGACATGATTCAGGACACACCCTGCCCCTCCCCTAAAACTGTCTACTTTGGTGAGACAAAAAGCATTGGTATTTGATTATAAAGAGAAATGAGTCTGGAATATATTAGCCAAGGTTCTTCATCACACGGCAAAAACAACTGTACATAAATCATGTCAAGTTTGATTTATCATGTCTGCATTTTCTAAAAGTTTGTGACTTTCATGGCTACATAGTTAAAACTAACTGAGATAATTTAGACAATTTACATTAACTTTATTGTTATTTTGGCAATAAATTTGCATTTTTACAGAAAGGAAGAAGGATAAGAAAATATAGGAAATAGCCAAAGGAAAGAAAGAAGGGTAAGGAAATGTAAGAATTAACCACCTCTGCTCACAACTCTGACTTAAACCCAGTCAGAATGTTAAAGGCATAGTAATGTTTCAAAATGTTTCAAGTCTAGGCTCTTTTGTCAGGATGACAAAAGTCAAGATTGGCACCAAGGTCTGAATAGCCCAATCACATTTATCTATTAAGAAACACGTGAGCAAAGCACTGAAGAAGTACTTAATGATAATATTTTCAAATGAGTATTCCAAATCTAATGAAAATATTTTCAAATGAGTATTCCAAAACTAATAAATACCAGAATTAGGGTTTCAAATGTAACTCTGATTTGACACTCTACATATATGCATTATGAGAACAGCCTCTGCATGATCGCATTGCATTTTGCTTCTCCAGCTCCAGATTAGAGCAACCAGACACAGAAGAGATGAAAAGCCCTCACTGCATGAGTGTGACTTGTCCAGAATCACAGTGGAACACTGTGATGAAGTCCAGTTTCTTTGGGAAGTATCCAGAAGTCACAATTATCAAATCTTCTTACATATAGCTCCTGCTTTATTAGCTGTTTATCTTCATTTACTGGAAAAAAAATGCATGAGTATCCTACAGTTGACAGTCTCTTTCATTATAAAACTTGATTGGCAGCCTGTGAACTGAATGAGGAGAGAATGCTAAGAAAAAAATTGCGTGTGCTAATGTAATTATAGATGGTAATTCTTACATCTAAGACAGACTAATTAAGGCTGTATAGGCAACCTTAATTCTGACTTTTTTTAACTTCTGAGTAATTGACCTTGCAATCGCAGCACTCCACATGTATCAATTATAATTAGGTTTTAAAAACATGAAAAACTGTTGCTGAGGAAGAGAAAAAAGGAAAAAGGAGAAGAAATTTTCCCCTCTGAAGCCAAGCTGTGACTTTTTGAGAGTCAAATCTTTCAGAACCACAATTCAGAAGGCTGCAAGATGACCTAGCTACTGCAGGCAGGCCTGGCACCATTAGTAACCCCTGCACGGGGCAGTTAGTAGAAACTGGAATACACATCAGCACTGAGAGTTTTCAACAACATATTTGTTGTTGAAAGGTGGTGATTAAGGATGCCTGGCAGCAATTCAGGCTTGGTGCTGTTGCTGTTGCCACCAGGCTCTCTTGCCCTTGCTTTGTCTCTGTAGTCCTCTGTTTCTGCCTTTCTTATCCAAGTTCCTTCCACTGCTATGGCCTTATTTTGTTAGCTCATTCTTCTGGGCATTGGTCCTTGCACCTCCTCTTCTGAGCTGTAGATTAGCTGTTTCTTTCTGCCCAGCTGCCTGTACTCAGAGCACAGCCTGTACTCTGTTCTCTCAGACCTCATCTCAATTGAAAAATGAACCATGAAAATCCCTGAAGATTCCACTGAAGTTCTATCTTGGGGTAAGCTTTGTGTGTATTTTGGCACAGGTCTACTTTCATACAAAGCCTGGAAGATAGAACCACAATGTCCCCTGTTAAAACATGAGGACCTTGCCTCCCTGACGAGCAGTCACAATATATCTTTTATTTTAGTGTTTTTAATATGACTCTGCAACTTTATTTCTCCAGTCTTGTTGTGAGAACCTTTTAACTCATGTTTTATTTATTTTTAAATAATTCAGAAACTCAAGATATAAAACTTCAGTTTTTATTTTGGAGCATGGAAAATCTACAATGTAATTATTATAATGTAGAATTATGGAGGAAAAGGTTAACTGTGCAATGCTTTGGAATCACTATCTCTACCCCTCTTCCACAGGCAGCAATAAGCAGAATGCTATTAGAATAATAATGATAACTGACTTGTGCTTAGTAGTCAAAAATTTAACTCACCTAGTTTGAAAGGTTGAAAAGTAGAAATATTTCTTTTGCAATGTTTTTTAAATAAATAAAGTGTCATATTGAGTAGATGAGTTCCTGCTGACAGTTGCAAATATATTTTTAGTTCAATCTCTGCTTAACCTGTTGTCAGAATCCAAATTTACATAGTTTTTTCAAATAATTAAAACAAGTCCAATCCTAAGCAATTACAGCAATAAAACATAATCTGCTTTATCCAAACTKAGTTTGGAAGTAAAAAAATGAAACAAAGTCACCATTCTGGAGCCCTGGCATAGGTGTATTTTGATGTTATAATGTTAGAGGGAAAAAAACTCCACAAGGAACTACGACATTCTCAAATGGTACAGCCAAGACTTCCTTAATATACAGTATCAGAGTTCTTCACCAGATCGTGCCCGGGGAGACCACCATCTTAGAATTAATGAATATAAACAAGCAATAAATGAATTTAGAGTTAGCATTTTCTCGCCATTAAAACAATGAGATGCTGGTGCATTTGCAAAGGTAATGTATTTATACAGGGCGTGCAGCAGGCTCCCTCTCCCCAGGGCATGTATTTGTATCTGAGCTCCGTGTCCTGCGCTCCCCTTAGCAGTGAGGAGGAAACGACTTTAGGGCACAGAACCAAACCTCCAAAAATGAGCCATATCTAATTAACAGGACCAAGTGTGTCATCTATGCTGTAATTTTCACTGAGTTTTAATGTCATAAAGAGATTTTTCCAGATGTCTTTTTATTTCTCAAGAGACTGTTCATGTTTTCACAGAATCTTTTTATAACAGTTTGGAGTTTGGTGGGCAAGGGGGGTTTTTTGTATTTTTGTGTTTGTTTGTTTTGGGGTTTTTCGYTTGTTGGTTTTTGTTTTGCTTTTGACTTTGAGGGGTTTTTTACATTTATCAGGAAAAGGGACTGGAATACTCCTTGATATCAAATTCTGTTTATTCATGGGAAATAAGAGAAATCATCTGATAAACTTGATATTCTATTTTTTTTTTAGAACATGTTTATTTATAGTTTGAAGAACTAGCTTAAAGCAATAGAAAGCAAAGACTGATTCATTTCAAATCTGAACAAGCTTAAAAAATTTAAGTAAAAAACKGAATTGTGGATATTCTTCAATCTATTGAATTTGCAGTTAAAAAGAGAGGAAAACAGAAGGAAATGTGTAGGGACAAGGCACAGACTTTAAAAAAAATTATTTGAAAGTATTGAAAATTTGCCGTGGCATGCTGTTTTCATTGTATTTTTCAATAAGTTATAGCTATTCTAGGGTTTTCTTTTTGTTTTCCCAAGATAAATCTCATTTATGTATGACATTGAAAGGTGTGTATCACAAGCTTTGCTTCTTTTGTTCATACTGTATAGAGCAGCAGCTAAAGTAGTATCAGAAGGCAAAGATCTACAGAATTAATAGGATTTAAATAGAGCTATGAAGTAGTAGATAAAAAGAGTATTGATGAGAGTGAGAAAAAGAAATCAGTTTATTTCCAGCTGATCACTATTGGTGAATTAGATAAAAAGGAGAGTAGCTATAAGTTAACTGATGCCAATAAAACAGAGTCACATTGTATTGGATTAACTTTGCCAAAAGCTAAACTCTCATTCAGCAGCTCCCCTTTCCCACAGGGTGGGCTGCTATGAGGGAAGTTTATTCCATCCCAGCCAAACCCAGCAAAAATCTCTACAGAAAATATTTTAAACTCATGTTTGACAAAACAGTATTTTTAATTGAAAGATTTCCCAGACAAAATGGGAAATTCTACTTTCATTGGACTCTTGTGTTTTCTGATTCTTGCTTTAAATCTGCAAGAATACTAGGTATCTCCACATCAGTTAATTACAACCTTTGATTTTGCAAATGACTATTTACATAAAAACAACAATTATATTCAACTACTTAAAAATTAAGGCCTATATGCCATATTAACTAATGATAAATATAAACTGTTTCTTAACATACAGAATTTTCAGTGGTGGATTTAAGCAGATAATAAAGCAACATTTAAGATGCAGTTTCTGAAAGGAAAAATAAAGGATAATTCTTCCAAGAAATAGACTAAGTTAGTTAAATTTTACAAATTTTCTTATTAAATATCAATTCCTGCTCCCTAAATTCATTGCAATACTGCAAGAGAAATTGGAGATGAAATTTTCCTTGGARCAAGTTTAAGTACATGCACAAGAAGTAATGGAGCACGTAGATTCAGAAAGACGCAAATAACTTGCTGCAGTGTAGAGGACTGGAATACCCCGGCAGCCTGTCTTATTTATGGAAAAGGGTCTCAATAGCTAGAGGACATATCAGAAGGTGTGCCCCCATCTAAAGGAGAAGCTGTAAATAGAGCTTTCATTCAGCGTACATATCTTCTTCAAATCTTCTGTCTTTTTAGTACACTCTCAAGTCGGAGCCTACCAGTCATTTAATGGTAATTTGTAAATTATTTCTTTGCTGACAGTAATGACAGAAGCCTTAAGATCCTCAGTGTGTGAGATGGCGAAAGAAAAGTCAAGTTTTAAGTATAGCTTCCCTCTTAGCTAGGCTGTTTCTTTGTTGTACTTCTAAGTAATTGATAACAAATGGTTCACTGACTTCATAATAATTTAGAGCTAGCACATCTATCTGTATGAGTCAAGAATCCACTCATCAGCTCCACTGTGGAAATGAAACACATTGTGTTTAATTTCATTTTGTCAACAAATCTGCATGTCTAGATCAAATGAGTCAATAGGAGACTCACTTGGTTCTGTGGGGCTGCATAATATACAAGAAAATAGGAAGACCACGCTGAGCCAGACCAAGGGTCTGTTTGCTGGATGATCTTTGACAATAGGAAGTGACAGCTGAAAGGACAGAGCCTGTGACAACCAGGCAAGCCTTTAAGAGACAGGCTTATCCTGTGTTTTTTCCACTCTGTCCTCCCAGCTTTCAGCAGACTGCCTAGGGATTTCTAGAGCCAGAGATATTTTTGTTTGCTAAAGTCTCAATGTGTATGTCTTCCACRACTTTGTCAAATTGCTTTTTGAACTGATTTGCACTTTTGACACCTGGAATGCTGCTTGGCAGAGTTTCCACAGTGTGTGTGTTCAGGTAAAAATATATTTMTTGTTTGCTTGTTTCAACCTGCTCAGTGATGATGTCTTTTCATGATCCCTAGTTTTTATATACGCATATCCCGTGGGACTTGAAGACCCAGCGAAGTTCAGACCTACAGGATTCCTATATTTCTGAAGTAAAATTTATGTTGCTATATCATTCTGTTACAATGAATCTGTTTATTTCACAAAAGACCAGGTTCAGTTTCAGGAAAATTATGTTTACTGTTTGTCCAAGCTACTCTAAAAAGAAAGAAATTTATACAATGATTTTTATACGGACAGTTTCAAATTTTTTGTTAGTATTACCTGTCAGATACTTAGACAGAATTGGTTTAAGGATGTTAATTATTTTACTAATCAGAAACAATAATAAAACTTTCCAATATTAGCCTTCAAAAAAATATTTCATGCATTTGCAAGAAATAATAGCACCACTCACAAGCACTCAGTACAATGTTTCATAAGTGAGATGTAAGGCATTGCAAATTCCAGTTTCAGATAAAAATGCATTGCTTTTTTTCCTATAAATAAGTACTTTTGCTATGGCAAGCTATCCCAAGAAATTTTATGTATAACCCCTTGAAAATTGCAGAGAACAGACAGAGCTGTCTAATGGTATTCAGCATTACCAGGGAAGTTGAAATGATCATGACATAAAGTAATCTTGCTTAATATTCCTTTTAGATTCTCTGCTTAACTCTGGCTTGTCCACAAATTCTTACTATTCTAGTCATTTGCAGTGAAGCACAAAATTGTTTTCTGTATTTCTAGCCAGATTATAAAACAAATCCAGAAGCCTAGGAAATGTCTAGATTTCCTCAATGTATCTCCATTTTAGGGCAAAGGGCCACTTTTTCAACTCTCCTCACTTCTCTGTATTCTGCCGCTAAACAACCTCTAGGTTTCACATGTATATTGAATGGCTGAATAATATACAAGTTCCAGATGTTAAGTTTTAAGGATGAAAGACAGGAAAGGGTTGRTAAATTAATTGCCAGCATCTGCTGACAGATGCTCCAACTTCATAAAGGGTTCTTTTACAGAAAAATACTTTAAAAAAATAGTGTTTTGTCTCTATCAATTCTATCATGATTGACTTAATGATGCAAAGTTATCAAAATTATTTTCATTAAAAGCCTATCAAAATCCTGTGTTGGCTAAAGCTTTCCTCTTCTTCAGACTTAGATCTGTCAGACTCCCAGTATCAGCACACATTCCAACTTATTTTGCAATGATCATTGTATAGTTTCTCATTGCTCTTCGTTCTGAAGTATCGCTTGAATCTGATATACCATCAGCTTTATTCATCTCCCCTACTTAAGAGTGGTATATAAAAAACAAGGAGAAGGAAGAGAAGACTGTGAAGTGGCACTTGGGAACTCACTGTCCCAGGGAAGTATCAGGGATCTGATCATCCACCCACCATGCACTTCACTGCACTTGTAAATTTGGAATACTTAAGGCTCAACTTTTAAAAAGAAAGTAAAAAGTCATATACAATGATATATTTCAATACCTAAAACTTTCAAGGAATAGCACCAAATATCCACAGAAGTTATAATAAAATCATTAGAGATGACAGCCATGAGAGAATGAAAGCTGCATTGCAGGAATTCTTGTGGAAACAAGTGCTTTGTAAAATGGTCCATTTCAAATACTGTCATGTTCCCTTGTGGTGCAAACTATATCAAATTTGAGTGAAATTGGTTATGAAATACCATCGATCGTGGATCATAGAAATACATAGCTTCCCACACAATGCATTAAATAAAGGAAATTCTAAGGAAATAACCTCTGTGTTTACACTAGTTTGATGCATACCTTCTTGCCTACTTCTGATGGAATAAATAAAGATTCTTTCTTCTGGGTGGAGACCCCCATTTAAATCTATAGTATTGTGAATCAGAGCTACTTGGCTGAAAGGTGGAAATGGGCATACAGCATGAAAAGGTAATTTTAGTCACTTAGGTTTAGAGTTAAATGTTGGAATTGGAAAACAATTTGAAGAATAAACTTCTAGATTTATTCTGCATGTGGAATTGCTGACATAACTTGCTATTGCAATTTCTGTCTTTGTTGAATGCCAGCAAGATATGTGCATATATTGGGAACTAAGCAGGCTGGCCTGAATATTGCGGAGGAACTAATGAATATAATCTCTAAGATCCTACTTGTACTTGGTAAACGAGATGATATTTTTATCACAAAATCTGCTACAAATTTTCAGCACTGTAGTAAAACTTCAATTCACACATTTTCTATGAGCATGTGAGGAAATAGTATCAAGCTGCACAATCTAAGAAATTCAGAAAAACTTACTAACAACTCAATATTCATTTTTTAACAGTCTGAATCCATGCTAGTATATACAATTTTGATTTTCATCTCAAACCTGTCCTTTAAATTGCTGGTGCCAGACCTAGGAAGTATCCTCTCTGCAAGTGCATAGCTCTATTTCTCTTATACTTTATATTGCTACTGAGTAAAAACTTTTTTTCTTTTTATTAAACTGAAAGCTTGAAATTGTGTTCTTCTATACATTTTCTGTTTTCAGACACTAGAATAAAATAAATTGTTGCCATGTTAAGCACAACATTTTCTTAGTGAAGGTAAGTCATGACATTTAGATGAAAATGTCTTCATATTTACTGTGTAGATACAAAAAAACATGGTTTTTCTTGTGGTTTCTAATTTTTCTCAAAGGACATTTGGATCATTCTGAAAATAAGAAAAGCAATGGAACTTTGCTGCAAGATCACATTGTCTAAGAAGTGATTCAGAAAGGTGTTTGAAGGAAGAAGGAGATTAGCATAATTGCCACGTGCATCCTTCTCTATGTAATGCTCTACAATGCTGTAAAGAGAACCAGGAAGACTTTTTTTTTATTTTGAAATAAAGAAAAAGTATTGTCAGACATCCTTACCTTCCAAATCCCAACTTTGCAAATCCCACTGGTGTCAGTAGGAGTCAAGTCACCCATAGCACAGTGCTCTGAAGCACACACTGATGTTTTTGCTCCAAGCTATGACTAAAGGAGGATATTGGTTATTTTTGGGATTCCAGATTATGCTACTGCTTCATGCTGGACTCTACAACAGTCTCAGATGAAAAATATATTTTATTGCTGAAGTTGGATCACATTTGGCTTACATATATGCACATATTTTCAAAGCAGCTCTAAGTCTGGTCATCTCTTTCTAGAAGAAAACCACAATTTGTCATCTGATTTCAATTGAATTTTGTATCACATATGCATTTAAAAAAATTAGTTATCTGTTTTGGGKTTTTTTTCTGTAGAATTTTTTGTTTGGCTGTTAAACCTTTTTCTTAATCCAGTATGAGACCAGTTCAGATCACCAGATATCTAATTCTCCAGTAATAAAATAAAGCAAATAACATGAAAGTATGAACTAAAGCGTGGCCTGTAAAATCTCAAATTCCTCCCAAATAACAACACAGTAATTATTAATTAGAAARAAATTCAAAAATTATTAAATTTTCATGTTATTGTAAATCCCAGAAAACATTAATAAATGTGTAAATGATTTAATAGAAAAAACAGGAGTTAATAATTGGTTTTAGTAGTGTGCACTGATTACTGCATTAATAATTTATACAACAAATTAACCATAATTACATGAATTGCAACAACTGAAAATGTGTGTTAACAGATGGCACATGTGGTTTACTGTGAAAAGCAATATTAAAAATCTTTGGGTTTACCTCCTATCTTTTTTTCTAGCCTAACATTGTAAGAGAACCTGTTCCAAAATTTTGACCAGTAAAAGCAAATTGCAGCAAGGTCCTAGCTGGCCATTTCCCCTCACTCCTGATGGTAGTCTTCTCTGACAAACTGAAGAATTGAAAAATTAAGAGGTGCTCAGTCTGTCAGAAAGACAATAGAATGTGCCTACATTTCTGACTGCAGTTCAATTGAAAATAGGTAGCAGATTAAATACTTAATAAAGACCCCACTCTCCTGCTGGAAACCGGAAGCTGGAATGAGATGTTGAGGTGTGTGTGACCTGTTCTTGAAGGCCTCCTTTCCAGCTGCCAGTGGCCAGTGTAGTGCCCAGCTTAAGGTCTCTATGAAGATAAATTTGCATCTGAGGCTTTCAGCAGCCTGTGGTGCAGCGCAGTGGCTGAAGTCCATCTCTTAGTCAGGGGCCAGAGGAAGAAAAGAGAAGTTTCACAAGGTTTTCTGAAGCTTGACAGTTTGCTTACTTGTTGCAGCAATGGCGCAGGAAAGGGTGAAAGCCTTTCCCATGAAATACCCTGGAAAATACAAGGGGACTCAGACTTGCAATGTAAATGTTTTTTTCTTAACGCCTGCCATCAGCAGACTAAAAGTGAAAGGGTTAATTTTATCAATGTGAGTGAAGGTCGGACTTTTACTGCTTGACCTCCAAAGACAGCTGCAGTTGAAKTCTGTGGTGGAAGTGCAGAGATGAGTTAAAGGTAACGTTTCCTCCACTTTAGCAGCATTTCTCTGTAATGGGAAATTATTGCTCTTATCTGCTTTGCACCTACCATAAAGACCATACAAATGTTACTGCTATCTAGTCAGAGAAAGAAAATAACAGAGTTTTAGCTAAAGCATTATTATGAACTGCCCAACATACACAATAGCTAGAGTTGATTGTGACCTGTAAGGAGCTACTCTTAACCTACTGCACTATGTATAAAAGTGAAATTTTCTGTCGTTCTGAGTTACCTGAGTGCCCAAAGACTAATTTGCAAACTGAATCACTTCTTAATTGGAGACCAGAAGTCAATCAGAGTCTCTGAGTATTTTGAATGCCTCCAGATAAATAGAAGTTTTCAGTCTCTCAGTTTTTGCCTCAGGCTCCCAATTGCTTTTTAGATGTACCTATGAGATTCTGTGGATTTTAAGCAAGATTTTTAATACTGAAAATCATTTAAGTATACATGCATCTTTACCATTTTATTCTATGAATTTAAAACTGATTTATAAGTCTTAAAACACAGAATAATGATTTTATTTTGCAACATAAATAAAACAAGTCATCAAATATATAACCATAAATCGGATAAAAATAATAATAAAATGCRAGTAAAAAATCAAAAGGAAAATCAGTCTTCATTTTTACTATAAACTATTCAAGGAAATCTCATAAAGACATAGATGGTAGAGTCTCTTGGTTTTCTGAAATTAGCTAAATGTTACCTCTGCTTATCTAGCTTCTTTCTGTTGTAAATGTCTATTTTAATTGATTGTTTCTAAATTACTGAATGGACATTCAACAGTGCTTTTACCAGCAATGATGGAGAACAAATTTTCTGTAATTATAAAATTTTCTTAATGACCTGTCAGTTTTTTTGTGGGCATGATCCAGAAAAGTAAATTATATCATTTCTACACAGATTTAAAATAAGAGCAGTCAGGAAAGAGAGATGTGCATCAAGATTTTAATGTATATGGCACATGGAACAGCTGTAAGTCACTTGAAAGTTTTCTGAAGTAGTTAAACTCTAGAGCCAGGGAGGTTGACCTAGGCTGGCTGTCAGACCTCCCACCCAGTGACTTTCTCACTCCCCCTTCTCAGTGGGACACGGGAAGAAACTATGATGGAAAAGCTCAGGAGCTGAGATAAAAACAGTTCATTTGTAATTTTTTATTTATTATTATGTGCTGCTATGAGGAAAGTTAACTCCACCACATCCAGAACCAGTATATATATACAACTTAAGCAGTCAATTACATTATATAATTCACTCCAAAAACAGAATAAAGAAGGCAATAATTTATTCTAGCCTAGTATAATGAATGAGTCACAAAGAATTTTTAAAGAACATTTACAATGCTAATATAAGAAGAGCTAGTTCGGGATTTCTTAGTAGTGCAGTAGTGTAGGCAGTTAAATTTTACTCCTGCAAGGATGATCAGATCAATAAACTCGGGAGAGGCAGACTGTCCTTTGACTGTTGTTGATGGACAGTACACAGCTGGTCCGATGTGGCAGCCCAAGAGCCAAGATTGTTAATGTTGGGAGGCCCCTCAGGTCCCCAAGGCCCTGGATGCCCAGACCCTTCACCCAGCAGGGAGAGAGGCAGCACATGCACCCCTCTTTGAGTGTAGCATAGGTAGAGTAGGCAACAGCCACTACCTCCTTTCCTGAAGTGGTTTTCAGTCAAAGAATCACTGAGTTTGGAAAAGACTTAAGATCATTGAGTCCAATTGTAAAAAAAAAAAAACAAAAACAAAAAAGAAAAAGACACTCACATGGAAAAAAACTAAAACCAGCAGAAATCCAAGCCCACATGTTACCACATTCCTTCTAGAACTAGACCCAAATCTACACCTTCAAATGTTTATGACGCAAGGACTGAGGCAAACACCACATCTATGATAGTGACAGAGTTACAATACATTATTTTCTATATGCATTTATGAAGCTGCATTATAAAGATGTTCAGAAGGAACATTACAGTAGGCTGTTCTTCACCAGTGATAAGTAATTTACATTGAATTTCTACCTGAATTTTTTTTCTGGCTATTTCATTAGCAGTTTCCTCACATGTGGACTTAAGTGCTTTAACTCTCCTTTAAGCAATTGTATATTGATTTGACTTATAGAAGCACAAATCTTCTGAAAAACTTGAGAGAAAAGGTGTTAAAGGTGTTGCAAAGATTTTAGTCCCACCTTGCTACTGACCCATGGTAGATAATGTATGTTGTTATGTCTCCTGACATTAAGATGAACATAAAATTGACCATTTTCATCATAGGACTCCCTCAATGCCTGAAACAAAATATTTTTAGGAGCATTCAACATTTTCTTCTTTTTCCCCCTTGATTTTCTAGAGGTTTTATGGACAGAAAATATGGTTTTCTGAATACTGCCCAGATGTTAGGGCAAACTGTTGACAGCTCACTGAGAAAGTTTGGCATTTTTGAGTAAGCCTGGATCCAGCAGTGGGAGGCAAAATGAGACCATAGCACCTTCTGCTGTGATAAAGAAATGACAGCTTGAATATGTCATTTCAGAAAGAGCTGTTAGTTTTGTCATTTCACACTTTGGTCTAGTTTAAATTAAAAGAATAGAATYAAAGTATTTGGTTTGTATTCTTTCTTCAGGTACACAATACTTTCAATATGATTTTTTTCCAAAGTATTTACATATAGCTAAATAGTGAAATAGTGCAAAGTAAGCAGCACTAAATTAAATAATTCAGAAATTCAGGAAGCTGAAACAACAAGTAAAAACATGCAAAAACTCAAATTTACCCCATCATACTGAGGAAAGGCAGATAGATAATAGCTTTCTTCTACTTTTCTTTCTCTTTTTTTTTTCAAGTAGCTTTTATTGTGTCAAAAATGACTTGTAAATGACTGAGGTACAGTTAAATAGAGCAAATATTTCTCAGATCAAATGTAACATGAAATGTGGGATTTAGATCATCTAGCTGTAACCACCAAAAAGGGAAAAAACTTAATCTTTGAATTTATCTAGTCATCTAGATTATTTCCACAGTGAAAAAAAAAAAGTAACAGGCATCATCTATGAGCAGCTTACACAAATTATGTTGGATGGCTAGAGCATAGAAAAGATGGATCAATGACTAACCAAACTCTTGAGAGAAGTGAATAAGTGAGATGAATCTCATCACTTCTCTGAAACATTGGTCTTCTTTTTGCCTTTTTTTAAAGTTGGCATATATTTTGATAAACTCTTCATCGCAGTACCGATTCCTGATATCAAACCAATAAACAAGCTGTTACCTCTAAATTCTCTATTCAATATAGTCCAGTCTGTGATTCCACCATTACAAGATGAGCATATGTATGTACATCAGTATCAATCACAGCACAATGAGTATTCAAATTGCTTTAATATTTCACAGAAACAGAACAAGCTGCACAAGTGGTACAGCTCAGTGATGACAGAGCACAAGGCTTAATGGGATCCATTTAAAACACATTCTTAAAATATTAAATCAAAATGGCAATTTCACATCCCTGCCTTTAAATTAACAGCTCATAATCATTTCTTCATAAGCAACTCCATTTTAATCCTCATGTATAGATACTACAAAATTATCTAAGGTCAAAATAATGTTTGTGAGATTTTTCCCTATTTGTATTTTAGTTTTATAATCATTTTAATATATTCTTTCATTAGTCTTTGCTTGAGTAAAACGCTACCTAGAAAAAATAATTTTAGCCTCAGAAAAAGATAATGAAGTTTTGAAGTTTGATTCTGAGGCTAGGTCATCAGATGCAAAACTTTGATTTTCCCCATTGTGAGTTTTTAGGTGATATTAAAAAACCCATTGAAATTGAAATGTTATTTACTGGAATTCACCACATTTCATGGCTTACTTAATTAAATTTAAAATTGGAAACTTGCAAATTGTTTATCTAGTATGCAAGTATATGATTGAGACACTGAATGTTTGGTTTAAAAGTGCCAAATAAAAGCATATAAAGCACAAGGTTTTAAAAATTTGTAGTCCTTTAGCCATGCTATGACTTGTCATGGTTGTCTCATAACTCTTTCATAACCTCTGCATAAGAAATCAAAGAGCTCAGTATTGCTCCTGTAGAACAAGTGTACATCATGACAGAAACTGATAGTACATGTGCATGCAATCTCAGAAAGAAAGCTATTAGAGAGATGTGAAAGAAGCTATTTGCACTCTCTGATGTTAGATGTCTGTCTTAGGTAGCTAAAAGTTTTCTTGGCAACCAAGAATGTTGTTTCTTGAGACAACCAATGAAGCTGCTACCCTGTCCCACTCTAACTAATTACTGCTGAGATTTCTGAGTCCTTTGTCAACCAGCTCCTCATTGCAGGCTAAATTCAGTTAGGTATTTCCCTCCGAAAATTGCACCATAAACTCTTGTTACACAAGATTTGATTAATGTCCATTTCAGATGTCCCTGCAGCAAGGGCAGAACACAGATGGAGGCTGGCCACTGATCTGAGTTAAGCCATTTCCAGCCGTCAATCAGCCACTGTAGTTTATAGCAGGATGTCTTGAGGAAAAGTGATATCGGTGATATCTTACTGTAAGAAGCTGAGAGGTTCAGAAATTGATTAATGAGCAGGTCCAGAGTCCATCAAGTGAGAGCAAGCTAGAGAGGTGGGTGTGCCATTCTAAGGCAGGCTTTCACCACTCATCCATCAGAGCCCTATGTCAACAGATGAGTCGCTTCAGTTTCCCTCTTCAGTCAGTGGAGAAAAAGGCTTCTCCTAGGGTGAGCTAAAGCTAGAAACTAACTCAGCTGCATGCAAGTGGAACTCGTTTCTTTCCTTTGACAGCAGGACTCAGAAGTTACTGTACTTAAACACTGAAGTTAGACCTTGTGAGTATTCCTTCAGAAAAAATAAATCGTCCTTTGAGATCTCAGAGAAATATATTGAAGGGAAAACATTTTCACAAATTACTTAAAAGTGGCTACACCCTGAATCCATTCTACAAATACAGTGAACAATGCATTGCAGTGACTACAGACCTCAGTTTTTTCCTGACAAACATCAAAGAGTAATGAAGAAAAGATGTAGAGACAGGTGATTTCACCTTACTTCTTTTCCACTTCATAGCCTGTAAAGAACCAGRCAAAACACTGACTGAAAATGTTGGAAAATATTTATCTTCTAGTTCTCCTCTACATTGGCAGTATATAGTGGTCTTTTGAGCTCTGTACTCCACTCAGGTCATTCAGAAACAACACAATAAAAAAGTGTTCTGACCCTGAACAGGCAAGCCATTTACTGATGCTGAATTTCCATGCCTGTCTGTTTCCACTGTGTTTGAGAATATAGAATGGGCAGCATTTAAAGGATTTTTATCTATGAATATAGGTAGTATGAGATAGAAAGAGTTAATGCTGAATAATAGCTGTCRCAGACATCTTTCATGAGAAATCCTTTCTTAGGATTTCTGAGAGCTGCAGTTCCAGCGACAAATGTAAACAATGGTTATCTGCTGCTGTGGAATGCAAACAGGTGCATTTGTGATTGGCCCGTGTTCTATGTTTATGGTTGATGGCCAATCAAGGACTGAGCTCTCTGAGAGAGAGCTCCATTGTTTTGTTTTCTTGGGCATTCTATTCTATTCTATTCTTAGCTTAGCAGCCTCTGGGAGAAACCTTCTCCCCTTTCCCTTCTCTTTCTAATATAATATAATATATACATATAATAAGATAATAAATCAAGCCTTCTGATGGAGTCAAGGCTCTCGTCTCTCTCTCATCCTYGAAACCCTCCTGAACACTACCACAAATAGGACAGAGGACACATTTTTCTTTTTTTCCTGCAAAGCTCTATGCATACTGAGTAAAAAAAAAAAGTGCACCTGAAGGTTATGCAAAGACCAAAGCAAGCCCAGTGAGTTAGTCAACACTTGAAACACCTTCTCTCAACAGGGTATGCTAACCKTCAGTGAGCTCTCACCAACCACAGTAGAACACCTGCACTCTTCAGGCTAGTCTGGTATCTCAGTGTCAAATTGCAAGGTTGATTTACACCCAGAACTACATTTCTAAGTTGGAATAACCAGAACTTTAGGTTATGTAATTTTGCTAGAAATAATATAATAATGATATTTACACTGATCACTTTACATCACAGCACTGATGCTGTGGTATAAACACAGCACTGTTTCTTAAACAGGAATCCATTGGAGAGAACCTTCTGGTGCTATGGATACAGATATGGATGCTGATACAGCATGGGATACTGGTAGGAAAACAAGGAATTGGCCCTGTGTAAGAAATAGGCATGCTAAGAATATTGACTTATGATGGACCCTGATGATTAGTGTTTCAGAGACTTTTTCCCCAAAGGATATTCCATCTAAACGTATATTGTACTAGTTGTGGTGAATCTGAAACCCAGTCCTGGGAGGTGTGATGGTAGGTGACTGCCTTGTCCACAGTGATCATGAAATGGTAAAATTTTAAATTTTCAGTGAAATCACAGAGTCGGTAAGGTGTGAAGGGATCAGAGTCCAACCTCCCTGCTCAAGCAGAGTCATCCTAGAGCATATGGCAGAGAATTGTGTCTAGACTATGCAGAATATCTCCAGTGAAAGAGACTCCTGATGTCTATTGGCAATCTGTTGCAGTTTGCTGCTGCTAATAAGAAAGAAAAGGACAGCAGAGTTGTTAGCCAAGACTTCAGGAGAGCAAACCTTAAGCTGTTCAAGAAGCTATTTAGCAGAGTACTCCAGGAATCTGCTTTTGAAGGCTTAGGAGTTCAAGAGTGCTGGTAAGTATTTGAGAACCACATTATAGACCAACAGGAGCAACAATTCCACTGTGTCATAAGTCAAGCAAGCAGGGTAGAAGACCAGCTTAATTGAATATGAAACTCCCTGTTGAGATCAAAAGGAAAAAAAATTGCATCCAYTCTGGAAGCAAGGTCAAGCTTTCCAAAAAGAACTCTGTTTTGTAGATGCAGGAAGAAGATGCAAAAGATCAAAGCTCAATTAGAGTGAAACTGGCCATTGTTGTGTCGTACAAGAAGAGTTTCCAAACTGCATTAATAGCAAGTGAGATCTAAAGGAAGCTTTTGGATGATCCTTTATGAAGAGGGTGATCTGACTAATAGGGATGAAGAGAAAAGCTGATGGCTACTTGGTATTTTTTKGAAAAATCCAGGTATCTCACCACTCAGATTAGTCAATAGTTAAAACATCAGACTCTTTAGGCTACTTCTATGTAAGTGTTTAGTGGACCTTCTGGCTCATTTCAGACTCTACAGAAGTATTTTTGATAAGGTGCATCTRCATACACCACTACAAGCACATGTGTGTGGGAGGAATCTCATTCTACTGGGCTAAAATCAGGGAAAAAAAGAAAAAGCTGCCACTTAATCCTTAAAATATATCTGAACATATTAAACATTTAAATTTAACAGTTATTAATGCACAGCACTGGATTTCAAAGAGGATGTCTGTGATAAGGATGTGATTTGATATCATGTTCTCTTGCTTGCAATTAGTTGCAAAATTATCTTGTGTGTAAGTCACCACCAAACAGTTGTCTTATTAATATTTTTATATTTGCAATAGCAACATGAATATTAGTTAAAGGTTATTCAGACCCTAAATGAAMAAGAATATAAAGTAAATGCCAGCACAAAATATCTCAAAATAGGTGCTTTCTTTCCTACCTTTTAAAGAAAATTAGTTAGGAAAATACCCAATCCTGTTTGAGTAATAAAACCCAAATCAAACAAATTTGTCTGTTCAGGAGTTTTCTGCTAGATTCCTATTGAATTTCATTTCAGTATCACAAAACCAAGTATCAGCAGTTAAAATGTTTTTGACCAGTAAATAATAATTAGAGAATCAAAATTTCTTTCTTTCTGTATTATCTTARCAACTGGATTAATGCACAAAGGACTTCAAAAAGAATGGACTGAAAAAATTACTGACATGCTTAACAAAAATTTACTGCAAAGTGTATACTGACACCATTGCATTCCTTTTTTTTTTCCATTCTTTAACTCAGAGTTTGATCTTGCAGCTATGAATTAACTAGGTTGTATCTAGCACAGGAAATACCTGAAGAGAGAATGAGAGCTGCTATACAGAGTCATAAAGAAATGACATTTATTCCTACTAAAGAGTCCAAGAGGAAAACAAAACAAAACAATAAAAAGCCCTGAATAGAATAAGGCTTATTTGAAGCAGTTCTGTTCCTCATACAGCTCCCAAATTTCCATAATTACTGTTCAGTGACTTTTCCAAGCCAGAGGTTACATCCTTAGCATCATGTTTAGCAGACAGTAAAGACCTCTTCTTTCTGCACAGGTCCGGTCCCTTTTTTAACTCAGTTGTATTTCAGCCTTCAAAACATCTTGTGGCAATAAATTACATGCTCTAATTGAGCTCTATGCAGAAAACCATTTAATTCCTTCTCCACACCTTTCCAACATCTCCTAGATTTGGGGAGTGTAAGGCATGGACTGGACGCAAGACAAGCCAGGAGAATAAAGGAAGAAATCCTTTAAGGGAAAATAATAAAAAATAATAATTCTTTAATGTTTTCAGTACAATGAGTGATAGGAGGCACTGCATATATTTCTATGGATGAGTAACAAAAATACTTTCAATGGCTTTCTACAGACCTTGCTTCAGAGACTTGTGCAGAGCTATTACAAATTTCTTGGGCCACATTTGTTTTTATTGAACAAAAAAGAAATGCTTTAGGATTTTGAGGTATCCTGAAAATCTTTCTTCATTAAAACAAAGATCTCATCTTTTTCAGAAAAAACAGCTCTCTCTCCATTGTCTAAAGCACATTTTGGAACTTTAAACAGATGTTTTAAAACTGCAGCTTGGTATCTTGGTTCCAGACACATTTCACAATGACAAAAACTTCTACAGTGTATTGCATTCAGATCTTACAGATATTCTAAGAACTGGGGAATTAAGGAGATCAGTAAACAGATGCAGGGTAACAACTTGCTTTTTCCAATCTGTTTACACAATTACCGACATGACTCCAAGGGAAGTGCCGGAATAAGAGAAGGTAGCTAGACAACAGAAATTTCTGGAGCTAGCAGGCCTGGCAGCTGAAAGCAAGTGAAAGCATACCCCAACCATCCCATCCTACATCTGCTCACTTGCTATGGAAATAAGACAGCAGTAACCGATTTATGCATCTGAAGGCCAGAACAGTGTCAAGTGGCTGACATGATTTCTGCTAAAATGCCAGCAGCCCTTGCTCTTCAGCAGCAAAGAATATTAATGAGCCTCAACCACAATCTGGTCCAGAACTGCTTCCTACAAGGTGTTACATAGAGAAATCCATATCTCATGTCTCACAGGCACCCTCCATATGGAAACTCCCTTCAGTTTTGTTTCATAATATAAAAGATGTAGAGGATTTAAACTTTAATAACATGGTGGGTTTAGTGATCAGCTGAAATGCCAATATTTACCACAGAATAATTGTCTCCATTACACATGATATGCCAAAAGAAGCTTTTGTAATGCGAGGCAGATATATCTCTATAAGGCACATTTCAACTGTTGAAAATTAGATTTATATAATTCTGTTTTTCTACAGAGCATGATTAAGAACATCATTTAAAGCTTAATGTACTACACTAACAGGTAGCATGGGTTTAATGACCTTTTTATTATTTGAACTGAACTATCATTTTTTCTATATATGTTGTACCTATGAAATTTTGGAAAAGAAAATAAAAGTGTATTGAAATAATTCCTATTTAGTGATTAGTCTAGAGAAAAATTGAATTATGTCTTTAACAAACTCTTGATTTAGCAATAAGCCAAAGAAAGATAAATTTTCCAAACCTTAAAGTTTCATCTAGAACAGTTAATTTCTCAGTTAGCCATTTATTTCTCACCAGTAGTCATCCCCCATAGACAAACATGGCATTTCACTGAAGTTAGTTGTACTTTGCCTTTGGCCCCTTTTTTTGTTTGTGGTTGCCAGACAAATTATTTAAACAGTATCTTGTTTTATTTTTGCCTTGCCATTAAGAGAAGTTGAAAGTCCACATTACTGCTAGTCTACTGGATACTGATCCTGCTCCAGTAGGCTGAACTTTGATGTGCTTTGGAAGAAGGACCAATAATGACAATTAAACACAAAAAACTAACATTTGGATGCAAATTGCCGATAACTACTTGAATTTCAATGCTCTTAATGAAATAGACTTATGATGTTGAGTGAAACATAGATAAAGTTTTGGAAAGTTGTCTCTTGCCTTTACATATCACAAACAGTGCTGTAAAACATCTGAAAATTTCATTAAATGATCATAAAAAAAAAAAAGAAGTCACTTTAAATAATCAAAATCAAATGAGACTATTGACCTACAATAGTTTCTGTTTCTATTTCTCAGTTCCGTATTCTATCCAAAACTCAGCCAATTACTGGATTTTTTTCTCTTTGAAAGTTCAGGCAGTCTATTCAGTGGAAAATCTTTGGCGTGTTTCCCTTTGAGATTATTTATAATACCCACAGCTATAGGAATATCAGGCATTTGACCAGAGCAATAGATTCTTCTCTGATGAATAACAGCTTCAGAAAAGCTGTTCTTTATATTTTGGTTGTAACACCTCCTGGAAAAGTTGGAATGTTGTTGTTTTCATCCTACTAGATAATATTATGTTGATACTTCTGAGAGAGTGTATCTGCTGGACTGTGTTCCTGGAGAAGTCAGAGAAACGTGGAGAGATAGCAGGCTGAAAGTACTGAACCTTGCTGGAAGGAGCCAGGGAAGAATTTTGAGGATGTGAATGCATTGTGTGAAATTTCTAGACCAAGAGAGTTCTTCAGGTGTTCTGTGAACCCTGAAGAACTCTCATCAAACTACTCACCTAGCCCCAGCCTTTGCTGAGGGATAGAGTTGTAAATCTGAGCCTTCTTGTACAGGGAAAAACTTTCAAATCCCACTCTCCTTTCTGGATGATTATTCTAAAAATCAAACTAATAGATAGTATTAGGCAACAGTAATAGTGGGTGTGAGTAATCTCTAAACAAATGATCAAGGCAGATTCATCGAGGCGTTTCCTTCTTGAAATCACCATCTCATATGTTTATATGTGTACCTAATTCTGATGTATGCACACATAATATGGGACAAAACTCAGGTGTCAGACCTTTTTTTTATTTTTGAGTATGAGCTGTTGAAAGCAGTATGGGTCTCTTGATCAGCAGGCTGGTTATTATTAAAGCTGTAATTCTTTCTCTTTGTTGTATGAGGTCAAAAGGACCCAGCATGGATTTCTAATGTCTGGGAACTAGGATTTCAGAAAGAACCATTATGCTTGGACACATGATTTTCACAGTCAAAACAGTGAATTCATGCTAAACTTCTGTATTTCTCTCCTACTGATGCAGAACATTTTAACAGAAGCAAACCTATAGTTGTAGTATAAATTCATACAGTGAAAGAGATTGACTTGTAACAGATGCATTTAAATTTCATTCAGTCTTTGTGAATTTCAGCTTGAAAGCCATTTGTGCTGCTTCACATTCTTTACTCTTGTCTGGGACTTGTTGGGTTTTGTCTTTTTTGTTTTTGTATGCTTCTTTGGTAATGTGAATGATATGCAAAGGTTATAGATCCTGGAATTGTTGCTTGACCCTACTACAAGTACAAACAAACAGCATTAATAAACTGTGTCAGATTAACAGAAAGGCAATAAAGAAAAGCAATTATCAGTGTAAACAGAAACCTTCTGTCTTGTTTTTGATGTTAGCTTATCCCAGAGTCAATAAAACTCAGCCCTCTGGTCCAGATATTCACCTGCACCTTTAACTAAGTAATTTAAATTATCTTGAAGGGAAAGTTGAGCAACATCGTACTTTAGCCATTTTGCAGATTATCAAAAATTGTTTCCTTCCAATGCAACTATAATCTGGCAAGTGCATGATTTATTACAGAGGAAGTATAGGAAGATTTCTACTGGGGTAACCTTTTTTTATTATTTCTGCTAGCATGTTCCCTTGAAGAGCGTGGATAAAACTGTCTTTCAATAGTATGAGAGACCTAGAGTCCTTATCCAGCTCTTAAGGAGGTACAAGTTACTGTTACATTTTCTAATTAGAAAACTAGAAGCTTTTTAAAATAGAGGAAACATGAAATCAATATGTGTTTCTAAAGTATTCGGCATAAGTGACCAGCACAAGGGCCGTGAAGGATATTTGAGGTACATTCAAGACACCATGATTCACTTCACATTGCTTATTCCAGAACCGCATTCAATATGCTGCAAAGTGATACGTGCAGGCAATAAACCCCAAATTTTCTGTTTCCGACTGCTGCCCTTGCAAGTTCCCCATTAATTACAAAGCATATTTCATTTGTATTAGGAGGCATGTTTCTTTTCTATATATAGCTGCAGACCAAGAGAAGATGTGCATATATTTGAAATATGTTCACATTATTGATTTCTGGTGTTTCAAGACTACTTCACCAAAAAGAGCATATTAAATGTATTCCATATGTAAATAATGTAACAAATCACATTATTTAATTCTAATAATTCAAAAATTAATTCATTACATTCAATTTTTTTCTGCCATTAGCATT
Organism: Cardinalis cardinalis; assembly: GCA_014549065.1. Taxonomy (NCBI): domain Eukaryota; kingdom Metazoa; phylum Chordata; class Aves; order Passeriformes; family Cardinalidae; genus Cardinalis; species Cardinalis cardinalis. The sequence continues at coordinate 6,342,894 of JACDOX010000034.1, forward strand.
GTTTTGGTTTTGAGCAGTCAGTTTTAATGGGAAAAAAAGAAAACCTGTTTCATCTGCTTTAAAAATGTCTTCAAGATAGTAGTCAGAAAAAGGAAGAACAAAACTTTAACCATCCATTCAGAAACTGTGCTGTCACAGAAGGTGCTATGCTTTGCTGTTTGCTCTGTTCAAACCAGGACAGCAATAGAACCACTGCGCCACTGGCACTCAGTACTGTGTGTGATTTTACCCCCAGTTCCTCTTATCCACCGAACCTGGACACCTGTGGGCTCACCAACCCCTAATTTCTATGAAAGGAAATCTTTACTGGTGCTTCTGTGTCCTTCCACTCGGCAGGTGCAAGTAGCCAGAGGAACTGATCCTTGAGGCGGGAAATGAAGCCCCCTTCACATCAGATCATCTTCAGCAGATCATACCTGGTGCTCTGGTGGGTTTATGAGTGGTGCACTGAGAGCAATTAGTTCCTGAACGAGGATAACAACAGGCGATTACCCTTTTTAACAGCTGCTAAGTGGTGTTAATTGCTGGCTATAYACCACAAGCTGAGCAATTTTGTGCAAACTGTACAAACAGAACAAAACAAACAGATGATGTAGGGAGAAAAATGGATCTGAAAGAACCGCTATTAATCCCAAACAGACATACAGCTGGAGAGATCATATTCATTGCTGGTGTGAATTATTTGTAACAAGCAGGTTGTCAAATCCAGCCCGTTACTGAATTGTCTGTGAATAGAAAGCAATTTTTATTAGTTTCTTCATTATTCACAGTCATTTAATGAATGGTTTATATGAAAACATATTTTGCCTAAGGTTTGATTTCTCCAGCATAGCTAGTTTGTGATAAATTCATTTTTATTGAACAATGCCTTGATTTCTGTGAAACAGAGTAAAGAATAAGATATTTTCAGAATCTAGCCTTAAATTTTAAGTTAATAATAAGCAAATTATCTCTAAAAATGGGAAGAAAATATCCCTAAATGAACTTATTATTTAATTTCTTCTTCTTCATGGTTTCTTTTCTTCTCACTAAAATGTTGAAAATAACAGGAAAAGTCCAGACAAGAACTCTTACAGATGTTTCCATGGTTTTTTTAGATGCTCTTTTGGTTTTCAGGTCTCTGTTGCTAAGAGCATTCACTAATCACGGTGCAGTACATGACAAGTAAAGCTGGCCACTGTGTACACTGTATTGCCTAATAGCGTGTTTTAGATATTATATGACAGACAAAAGCTGACTTATTTGGAAAGTATAGCTGCCAGTTATAAAAGTAGCCTACATGCTATGAAGATGTTGATAAGTTATTAAAGTAATCCCAGAAAAAAAAAATAGAGTTTTGTAAGTCCCTCTCCTGGGATAGAATTAATTTTATTCTTAGTAGCTGTACATTGCTGTGTTTCAGATTCAGTAGGAGAATAACATTGGTAACAGTGATGTTTTGGTGATTGCTTAGTCATGCTTGTCCTGTCAAGGACTTTTCAGTGTCTTGTGGCCTGCCAGTAAGGAACTGCATAAGAAGCTCTGAAAGYATGGCTGAGACAGGTCACCCAGTGTAGCCAAGTTGTATTCCATTCTGCAGAACATCCTAGCCAGCATATAAACTGGGGGGAGTTACCTTGCAGGGGTCAGTCATGACTTGGAGACAGGCTGAGCTGCAGTGGTAAGAATTGTATTGTGCATCACTTGTTTAGCTCAGCTCTCTTTCTCTCCCTCCTTTTTATTACGTTTACTATTAATTATTATCATTATCATCCTCATCATCTTTCTCCTCCTCCTCATCATCATCATGTGTGTTTTATTTTGCTTTGTATCAATCATTAAACTGTTCTTATCTCAACCCATGAGTTTTACTCTTTTCCTGATACTCCTCCCCATTCCACCATGGAGGAGGTGCAGTGAGAGAGCAGCTGCGTGGTACTTAATTGCCTGCTTAGGTTAAACCAGTCCCAAAAAATCACTAGAATAATATATTCACAGGTGAAAAATGAGATTCTACAAACAAAACATGAATTTCTATTTGAAATTACTCTTTGTGATGAGCTACACACAAACAAGGAAAGCAGACATCAATAAATGTGCTAGACAAGATTAAAGTAGGGGCCTTGTTGATCTACCTAAGCTAAAAGTTCCATGCTCGTTGCTTTTCCAGCTGTGAATCAAGTATGCAGCAGACTGAAGGACCAGGATTGTCATCTGGTTTCTGTTGCTTTGGTTCCTCCTCAGCTTAATCATCTGTTGAATTTCTCTTGCTCTTTTTTACTTTATGTTAGAGAAAGGATATTATTTTCCCTAAATTTTATRTGGGTATTCTATATATAAATATTTCTCCCAATATGCACACCACCTTTATAAGCCATTAAAAAATTCTTTTTTATCAATAAAACCTTTTTCAGTGGACTCCCATGGAACAAAGGCAGGATTCTATTTTTCAGAAAGCCTGTGAAAGTAATGAAACTCTTGCTTAGCTGAGAGATCGAATGCCAAACGTCATCAAAGTGCTTAAAACTTATGCTTCCTTTTTCTTCTCTTCCTACAGAGCTTCTGAAGGACAGGAGTGCTGGCATGCAATAAACATAGCTTATCTCTAAGACATGGCACTCAGGCTACAACATTAGATTTTTGGGTGTTTTGAGTGGAAATTTTCTTGAACTGTGAAAAATATAATTTTAGACTACACTTAATCTTCATAAAATATGAATATTTGCATGGAATTTGACTTTACAAAGTCAATTAGAAGTCTTCTGAATTCAATTATTTTCTTATTATCAATGGGAAAGTAATTTCTATAGCAACATTTTAAAGGTTATTTAAACACTGAGGAAGGATTTGGGGGAGGGGGGAAGGRGAAATGGTTTTTTTCTTTCCCTTACCATTTATTTTTGCTTAACATCCCTAAGGAAGATAGTAATAAAAAAAGAGAGAAGAGAAAGAACAGAAGGTCTGATAGCTGGCAAAATGGCCATTGACCGAGAAGAATAAGGATTATGATTCTGTGATTTTATCTGTACATTATAATAGATTTGCAAGCTGAACTGCTAAAACTTCTTAGCTTCCATACCCTGGAGAATCTTGTTATACATTAGTCTTTTCTTTAAATAATGTAGGTTGTAGTTTAAGTTTACAGTCTGTGCAAAATACATGAAAACAGAGAAGAGGCACAGAAACCTAGTCTTAATTTTAATAAGGCTATATTTTATATGTGTCAATAAATATTTGTATGCTCTGAAATAATTTCAGGGAATACAGAACCAAGTAAGGTTCCTTAGCTTGACATGTAGCGTTTGGTTTGGGTAAAGTAATTAATTCTGTGGTATAGAGATGCTACTGAGGTTCCAAATGAGAAGCTGCTGGGAGGAGGCTGCAGCAGCTCCATGCTGACCATCAGTCAGACCAAGAGCTCTCCCCCAGTCTCTCCAGTTGCTGGCGTATGGACGTACAAACCCTCAAGGCCACAGTCCCACCTTAGCTGCCAGTACATCTACCCTTTCATGAACACACACACACACAAAAGGATCACTCAGTGCATCCTCAGATCCTACTGTCTCACCAGCAGCTGGCCTGGACTCCAGATCTCCTCGGCTGGCACCTTCATTTGCCACCTACCCCTATAGTCGCAGCCTCAGAGGCACACATCCTGCCCCCTGTCCCAGCCCACATCACCTACTCTCTGYGTTACCTGGAAGAACCTTCACTAACTGTTATTGCATGCTCATTCCTGTCGCTGGCACCATGGACACATGGACTGCTCTGACTCCTGGTCCCAGCCCCAGGGCTACCTCTGAGCCCCACACACAYGCTTTTGCACACAGGATGGAACGCCCCATTCAGGAAAATGGCTTAGGAAGTGGGGTTTAGTGAGAAGCTATGACACACAGTAATGATCAGGAACAGGGCATAGCCAAGAAGATGCACTAACCAGTGCCTGCTTGCACATAACTGGCTCATCTATCTACTTATACTTCTATTTTCCCACTTCTTCCCCAAGACACCTTGATTCCTCTTTTTCCCTAACCTTGGTTTGTCCCTGAAACATGCCCCCCACCCCATGGTCAATCCTGTGCAATCCAAGTGCCCTTCCCCTGCACTCTATACCTGGCTCCATTCCCTTGATCTTGMTGCAGAAGGTGAGTAATAAAATAAAAAAATAAAGAGGCAGGGGCCAGTGTACATCATAGAGTCAGCAACACCACACTGTGTACAAAACTACATGTCAATGAGGGGAGCAAAGAGGAGAAGCAGTCACCGCTCTTTTAAGATAATATGGACATAGTAGAAAGATTGTTTTCTTCCAGCCTCACTAGATTGATGTACCCAGATACACCCCTCACCTCGCAGTGCCTGGGAGTGCCTGATGAGATACAATTACAAGTTTATGCATGTAATATATACTATCTCCCCTCTCATAGATAATTATGAATTGCTGCTGCTGAGTCTCTGAAATCCTCCCCTSCATGTCAAGATGACTATTTCTTCTGTGTTTCTTTATTCATCCCCTGGCACAGTTGCAGTAGAGAGTGTGGACAGGCAATATGAGTAAAAAATACGTACTTCAGAGGAATGCTGCAAGACTTTCTTGCAATCTTTCCTGCCTTACATACTTTCACTGTAATTTCTTCAACTTCTGAATGTTACCACAGGACAGATAAAGTAAGAATATCTCAAAAGTGAAGATTGATATTTTGACATTTTCTGTAAAATCCTGAAGCATGARGTAAGATGAATTGGGGGAAAGGAACTGACTAACCCACAAAAAATCAAATCCTCCCTCATACTCCTTCAGAGTTATAAATCAGAATATTTTTACCTTGATATAGCTGACACATGAGTAGCAAGTAGGCAACTATTTATTTTTCCTCTCAATTTCTGTATTAGTTTTTAGTGGATAAAAGCTGTTAAAATTAACATAATGAGCAGTGACACTGGCGCCTTAAATGTTGAGGTAGCACTCTATGTAATAAACAGACTTCACAGTTTGAAATTCATGCATGTTATTGGAGAAGTCCATCTGTGGTTTCATCTCAAGACTGAAGTAAAATGAAAYGCAAAGGATCATGTGGAATGTAAGCTTCTCTGAGTACACAATGGGATTTGGGATGTGGGTTGAATCTTTCCAGTAGGAGTGTTACAAACAAGGCTGCAAACACATTTATGTGTTAGCACATCAAATTTGTCTCCACTCTCTAACAAAATAACACCCTCTTTCCTGGTACTGTTAATGTACTGATAGAGTAGAGTTTTCTTAGAAATCCCTTTATAGTTACATCTCTTTTCTCATCAAGGCCCATACTCCCACGTGAATGCTTCCCTTAATAATTCTTAGTATTTGTTCATGTTAGCATTTTATGAACTTTCCTGTTGAATTTGAGGACAGCAAAGATAACTTGATTTAGCTGAGATAATCTATTGATGCTTCCCTAAGCCAGCATCTGAAGTGAATAATTTTAATGGAATAATTTGAAGTTTTCTTTTAAAAGCTATCAGCTCTTCTGAAATGATTTTCCCCCCATCTTTACATACACACACACACACACACACACACACACATGTTTATATATACTTTTCTTCCTTACCGTCTCTGAGAGTTATTTTCCTTAGAATCCCTTGCTCTTACTTTGCTGTTCTCTATCTGATGTTTTGTTAGGAATAATATCATAGTATTATCACTCTCACCTTCATTTGAGTCACTTCTTCCCATTTTAATATAATTGGTACAGAGGAGCTTGCCTGTCTAATTTATGTCTCTATCTTCAGTTTAAATAACTTCTAAACTAATTCAAAAATCTTCCTGAACCATCCATTTTCCTTTTCCCTGCTCTCAACAGGCCCCTTGATAGCTAAATATTCCCCTTATTACTAATTAAGATACTTCACTTATTCTTATATTAGGTACCAAAAAATTTCTCTCGAGTTTTACTCATTGTATGCATTTGTGGCTTAGAGTAATGCCCAGTCATAGCAGTTTCCTTTTCTTCTTTCATTTTAACATTAGACACAGATTTTCAATCAGTCTATTCTCATGTAGCGTCTAAACCAATATTTACACCTTTGATATAAAACACATTTCCTGCATTTTCCCTTGCTTGTCTCCCTGAACAAATTGTATTCTTATGTGTCTGTGTCAGATGTGCAGCATATCCCACAGTCTCTGTCATGACAGCTAAGTCATCATTTTGATCATGAATTAAGTCTTGAAGTATCTCCTTGTACCTGTGCTTTGATAGTTTACTGACAACTAAGAGAGTGTCATTATTCTTCCTATAATTCTCTTTTGAATTAAATCCTTGTCTTCTCCTTCCCCRTAAATATTGAGCTTAAATTCAGCGAATTATAACCATTCCTTCAGATTTTAGTTCATTCCATTATAAAAGAGATAAGTTTAGCTCTTCTAAGTGGGACAATATGTAATAAATTCACAGAAACTGGAGTTGTACCAGTATTAAATCTTTGGAATTGAGATKAAAATTATACCAGCAATCCTTCCTGACTTGAAAAGATGTCTTCTGATGATTTTTAAGAATTATTATTACATTATTATTTATGTTATTATATATATCACTATAGAGAAAACCACAATAGGTCTGAGCCTATACTGTAGTGAAGACATTAAGGTTTCCCTTTGGAAACAATAATAAATTGTGTCAGTTTTCTTGGTCTAAGCAATTTCCTTGAAGAGTATAATTAATTTGTAAGAAAACCCCAGCCAACAGTAAAGATTGCAGAATAAAGTAGCAAATCAGAAACTTGTTGAAAAATAACACTTGCCATAAAGATGATAACAATACCGTGAAAGAAATTGAAAAGCAACATGTAAATAAATTACTGTGGCACTGTTCTTGCTACTATGGTTAATGTTATGTCAGCATTTTCATTATAAGATCCATTTTTCAAAGTTTATGAGTCATCTATAAAATTTTCAAAAAAATCTTTGTWAGACTAATGTTGAAAGATCATGCTCTAGAAGGATTTTTGATTACAATAGTGTAGAGGAAAAACACCAATTACTCTTCATAAAATGTCTTGAGTTGAAAAACAAGGTATCAGTTTAAAAATATAATTTAAATTTTTTTGACTGAAATTKTAGTTGGAAATGCAGCTATAAAATTAGCTTTCTTTCCCTGTCATTCAATTATTTAGAACATCTTAARGATAATGGGACTGAAGCCAAAGTATTTAAGCGGAGTGTCTGTAGAGCGTCTTTGAATGAGAGAAACCATGTTGTCATTTTAAATTTTACTACCTGCTCCACATACTCCTCYCTAAAGAAAAATGTTTTGAACCTAAGCTCATTAGGAAGAAGTGACAATATACCTATTGTTGAGTCATTGATGCAAGTTTATATTGCTGCCCGAATAACACACTAAAAGCTTTTAAACCAAGATTTAGCAAAATCTTTCCCTTGCAGGTATTAAGAGAAAATATGCTTTGTTAATAAAATAATTTATATCAATTTATTTAGAACATATTTTCTCTAAATAATAGAGTAATGAGTAATAATATGGGCCATGAATGGTATGATGAGATACCATTAAAAGAAAGTACCTTCTACGCTTTATCTGTAGCTTCTCAGTAGTTTTCTACTGCTGTTGAGCCCAGACTGCTGAATTGAAAGCATGCTTGATCTAATCTGACTAAATATAACATTCTTATGGGGTTTTTTTGAGGGCTTGGGGTAGTGTTTGAGAGCATTAGCATTGATATAAAGTTGAAGGACTCTGGACAGCATAAAAAGGCAAATCCAGCAGAATCACATTTCTAGGGTTCAGCCTTAAGAGATGACTGAGAGGAGACTTCAGGAATGCCTTCGAGTGTCTGAAGGGAGGGTGCCTATAGGATGGAGCCAGGCTCTTTTCAGTGRTGCCAAGCAGTARGACAAGAGGCAATGARCAGAAACTGATGCACAGGAAGTTCCACCTGARCATGAAGAAGAGCTTCTTTACAGTGTGGGTGACTGTKCACGTAGCCCAGAGAGGTTGTGGAGTGTCCCTCTCTGGAGATACTCAAGAACCATCTGAATACAGCCTGTGCCATGAGTTGTAGGATGGCCCTGCTTGAGCAGGAAGGTTGAACCAGATAAATCCACTGTSRTCCCTTCCAACCTTACCCATTCTGCGATTCTGTAGTTCTGTTACTTTTTATAGTGAAGAACCCTGACATGAACAATAGCTTAATACCATTTTGAGGGCAAATAGTTGAAATTACTGAAAAAGTTATTCCAGATATATTTTGCTTGTGAGCAGAGGCCTAGGAATCTGTATAAAATCTTCATTGAAAGTCCATATTCTCCCCAATGGACATTTATAAGTCATCAAAGGTTCATTTTTAACAAAATGGTACTTCTTTGAAGAGAAGAGAGGGTTTGCAGTGACACTTTATTATGCTTTTAAGGTTGTTCTGTGGGCTATCAGACACTTCTGTGCCCACACTCTAGGTATTTCTGGATATTGGATGCATGTGAGTACRAATCAAGGAACTTCAGTTTAGTTGTCTGCATGGTTGTATTTACATATACAGATACAAATTCAGATACTAGAAACTCCTACTTCCCTGGCTGAGGCATTTCTAAGTATCTTTTCCTTCAAAAGCTCTTCCTTTCTTGTGTATATCACCAAAAGAGAACCACAGAACAGTTGATGTGAAAAGGCAGCTCCAGATTCAGAGCTCCTATGCCCCACTCAGAGCAGGGTCACCTCGAGCTGGCTGCCCCGGCCCAGATCAGTTGGGTTTTATACATCTCCTAGAAAGGAGAGTCCTCAGCCCCTCTGRGCAACCAGTTCATTGGGCACCACTTAGAACTCTGGCTTCACTTCTGTATTCCCTCATCATCAATTTATACACATTGACTCAATCCTTCTCAGCCTTCACTWCTACAGTTTGAACAGCCCAAGCTCTGTCAGCCTCTTCTTATAAAAGCGATGCTCCAAGGCCTTCATCATCTTTTGGCCTTTCTTTAAATTTGCTCCAGCAAGTTCATGTCTCTCTTGTACCAGGCCTTTAGGTCTATGAGTGCACCAGACATCAAATTCATCTAGTTCTATTCAATATCACTAGTGAGGAACTGAAAGCTATTCAGTTTACCCAAACAGAGATACCCACAGCRGGGTTCGGTTGTCTAAACACAGATGTTCTGTACTATTTCAAAAAGGTCTGGAGTATTCCSCATGCCCTCCAGCTGCCAAGCACCAGATCATATTTCCCATCCTATGTGAATATCTTGGAAATTTTCTGTTCTACTAGAAGCCATGGATAATCTAGGTTTAGACATTGATGTTATAATAAACCTTAGACAGAAAAACACCTTTTATTTTCTATGTATTATAACTTCATATATAACTCTGTTATATAATGTTATCCACAGAAGCTAAGGTTCCCCTTGGAGTCRTCAGAGTTTTGGCCATGAGCAGTTCAAAGGAAGAGATTATCTCCTTCCATTTAACCAGCTGAATTAAAGTGAAATGGTATGAATGTATCCTAACCCCCTCTGATCCCTTACTCSTTCTCACAGACTTAGACAGCCAAGGCCAGAACCACAAAAAAGTAGAGGAACAACAAAAGTAAGGCGCAATCCTAAAATACCTGAGAATTAAAACCAGGAAATGAAGAGCTGATTGTGGGTCATTTTTTTCTCTCCTCCAAATTTTGCAATAAATAACACGCTTTAGTAGTGTTATGTTATTACTGTCTCCCAGTGATTTTGTTTACAATGCCTCTCATTATTACCCACTCTCTCAATGTGCACTTTAAAAATGTGAATCACATTAGTGTGATTGCATTTGCATTAAACACATGGTTAGTTTTTTAAAAGTACAAATGCTTGTAATTTTATGACACACCCGCATGAATTATAAAATGATGCATAATAGAACTTTGCTTGATTTCCTAATTACCTGTTGTTATCATGGGCTAATTAAATATTCAGCACTGCATGCTAATCCTAAAAGTCTCCCTGGCATTCTCTCTTCCMTTTTCTTGAATTTTTTAGCATATTCCATTGAGTTACAACTTGTTTCATGGAATCTGTAGAAAAACAAGTGTTCAACAGCTACGGATATATGTAAATCTTCAAACAACCATACTCAAAGTTAAAAGTGGAAATTTCAATATGTACCTATTATTTCTGGCAGGCATATAGCACACTGCTTTGATCATATTTCTTTACTAAGCTTCATCTGCTTGAAATAGAGCCTCTTAGAGCTATTTCCCCCTCTTTATTTTCTCAGAAAGTTACCTTGTATTTTATACAGCTTAATCTTCTAAGTCAGCTCATTTCACCTCCCTTGCTCTGCTGCTGATAAAAAAGTCAGTATTGGACAGGAGGCAGCTCATTTGCCTATAAACATCTGGTGTAGACATGCCATGTGGTATTCAGCCAGAAAGGCAAGAGGTTTAGCTTGGGTCTTCTGTCAGATAAAAGGTGTATTCTGATGTCCCAGATATGGTAGGGAAAATTAAGAGTAGCCAATACTTGCATTTAAGCTATTGAATCAATTTTAATGTTTGAATTTGTAGCTGGCTAGAGATAGGTAAGAAATGCTATGAAACTGTCCACTGTGCTTCTTTTAGTAATAAGTACAGGTAGGTCTTTTCCCAAAATAATAACTTAATCTCCTGAACAAGACCTTGCAACATGTGGAATCAGAAAATTGAAATTTTGGTTGCAGTTCTTTGTTTTATAATTTGTTTAAGCTTAAAACAAGTGAAAGATTAAAAAAAATAAACCAACAAAAAAACCCCAAAACAACAACAA
>JACDOX010000034.1:6353726-6403358 GCA_014549065.1 Cardinalis cardinalis
CCCAAGAAAACACAAAGCAAACAAAACCCAAAACCTAAACCTCCCCAAAAGCCCCCACAATTAGACCCAAAAACCCATACACCAAAACCCATCAAAAATAAAGCCAAAACAAACCTCAAACATTTTCTATAGAAAATTTAGGSCTTATGCAGGCTGGATTTTGCATTCATGATGCAAGTGTTGTTCCCCAGCATTTGATAAGTATGTTTTAAAAMAAAGTTACTTTGAGGAAGTATATGAAATGTAATATCTTTACTTCTTTACCTACTTTGATCTCCTGCACATCACACTGTTCCTGTACGTATACATAGCCTAAATTTAAATTCTTGGTTTTAAACTGCTGCAATACTACTGCTTTCAGCACATTTACTGTGTGTCTTAATACAGCATAAATGAAAGGGGTGTCAATCATCATGCTTTTAGATTCTTGTATTTCTCAGTTAATAATGATGATCTTTGAGCTTGGTCCTGCAAGTAATCATTTGTGTGAATAAAATTAGGCMTATAGATTTGCATTTGCAGGATTAGTGGCAATGTAAGCTTTGGCATTGTTAGGTTGCYATGCAAATGCTTAGCAATTCTCTCTTTGATTTCTTCCATTTTTATTTCCTTCCACATCCCCACACCTTCTTAGACAGGTGAATTTAGAGTCAATTTCTGTGAAGGTTTAGTGCTTTGCAAATCTAAACCCTGAGATAWGGTTAGATATGCTTAGATATGTTTCTCTCAAACCCTCTTTGAACCTTTAAGACTTCATTGCAGCTAATCTTATCACAGAAACCATGTTGGAAATAAAAGTGTTAGCCTCAGTTATGCAAACCTTTGATGGAAGTTGTTTTCCAACATACTAGCATTGGAAAAGACAACAGCACCATCACCAAGATGCATGTGTATGAGCCCCTTCACATCTTTCATGTATTATGCAAATAGGATTTTTTGATTAAACATTTAAAGTAATCCATTCCCTCCCATAAGTTTATTCTTTTATTAACTGTAAATAGCTGAGCCATTTTCAGTTCCATCATTATTGTTTGCTCCTGCTGTCCACTCCACATGAGGTTTCCCTTAGCATAACTCCCCAGTAGAAAATGCACCAGTATACAGAAATCAGAATAATAACAGAGAGGAAACAAACAAAAAACCTTCCATTTTACCAAGGCYATTTAAAGATCCACAATCAGTAGCACACAAAGCACTTTGGCATGGTTTGTTCTGTCTTTTGTTGCCAGATTCCAGACACACTTTACAGTAATGGAAGCATTATTTCCTCTGATAACCACAGAAATTTATCAGAATACTTCTTCTTGAATATTATTTTCCCCTGGTTTTGCTGCATTATAAAATAAATTAAATAAATTCAGATCAGTTTTGGCTCAACTCTCTAACTACTCTGTCAAAGTCTTTTAGAGCAAACCTCAGATACAGTTGTTATTGTCCTCTGTKGCAACAGTCATTGCAAACATCATTAAGGATGTGAGGTCTCTCCCTTAATTAAGAACTAAAAGGTTTCATTTCCTAAAACAAAAGCATGTGGCAGGTTTTATTGATCTGGTCTATGTCGCCAACTGAACACATTAGTAGGGGTTATTGATTACCCTAGCGGTAATTAGCTCTGTTCCTTGTCAGGTAAAGAACACATTCCTAAGATCTTTCCTAAAGAGACCTATATGTTCATTCACATTCACCAAGCTGTACAATGAGGAGGGCTTTTAAAGWCTTTATTGCCTATGTATAATTTTTTAAAATTTAACAGCAATCATTAGAAAGGTCATTTTCCAGTCATTATCTTGTTATAATTCTTTCTGAATGCCWCTGATGCACTTAGGAATGAATTCAAAAACAAAAGAAGCACAGCATTGTTGTTTGGTTTTGTTTTGTTGGGTTTTTTTTTTGTAAGCACATATGGCTATTACTACTTTTAAAAACTCCCTGCAAAAGAACTGCCATTATATGTTAATATGAAACTCTGGTAAATAATTTCCTAACAGAATGCATAGGGTCTCTCCCCAGTTTTGAAAGAATAATTTCAGAGTGACAACTGCCCTAGTTAATTCCTTAATAACATTTAGTTCATTTTTGGTTCTGGTATTAAAAATGAAGCTAATTATATTCAGTAGCACTTTGGAGAAAGACTTGATAAGTAAAAAGGGGCCTAATAGTGTCTGGCTTTCTYCAGACAACTGAAGTCCTGGCCCTCACGGCTAACTGAAACCAGCCTGATATCTACAGAGGGAAAACACAGAGGAGCTCAAAGCAACATGGGAGGTTTCTGGACTGCGTTGTTCCTGGTGCAGGKGGTTGAGAGGTAGATGAAGGGAGCTGCTTTCCTGGATCTCATAATTACAGCAAACGATGAACTGGTCAGGAATGTGAAGGCTGGGGGAATTCTTGGCTCCAGAGAGATGGTGTCATTTGTGATCCTGATGACACAAATCCTCTCCTGAAAAGAGGAAACAAGGTATAGGGGTCTGGGAGAGCTGATTGATTTCCAAAGGTCATTTTATCCAAGCCTGTGTATGGCCCATCCCAATCTGTGGACAATCAAGTAAAGGTGACAAGAAGTCTGCCTGTGTGAACGTAGATTGAGTCTTGCATTTATTAACTACACTCAAATATGGAAAAAAAAAAGAAAAAAGTAAGAGATGAAAGCAAGATAACTTGCCCTCTCCAAGGACAAGTTTGTGGTTAAAAAATCCAAAACTCATTTGGAGTTACATCTGTCAAGATTTCAACAAGAATATCAACAGCAAAAGGAAGACCAGAACTATTGAGCTGATGCTGAAGAGTGCAGGGAACAAATCTGGTACATCTGGTGCAAAAGGAAAACCAATTGCATATATTGGGGTTTCATGTTATATAAAGTATATTTATCATATTGAATGCCTGAATAGCCTGGTAAACTTTTGAAAAGAAATCATTGGCTCAGTAGATTACTGTTGTTGGTCATGTTCACTTCAGCTTTTGACACCCATTTTRTCTCCCACCAAATCCTCATGAACAAATGGATAAAGTCTAGTCTAGATGAATGTGTAGTGAGACAAAAAGAAAAGTTGCTCAGCTTCCAGAATCAAAGAATGGTGATCAGTTGCATCCGCTCCAGCTGAAGGCCAATCACTAGTGGTGAGTGCCAGAGTTTCAAATCAGGGCCAATTCTGTTCAACTTCAGCAGGCTTGTAGATGTTATAAAAAACCACCCACAGATAGTTGGGAGTTTGGTAGGGTTTTTTATGGTGGAGTTTTTTTGGCAGAAAAAAAAAAGTTGACATTTTAATGACAACTCTTGATGATTGTAAATTTGAAAGCATTGTTTACACACCAAAAGATCAAAATATATTTTACAGAGGAAAACATGATACAGAACAGTGAAATAGTGAAATATGATCATTTAAGGCATATGTTCATGCACATGTCTTGAATTATCTTGATTTAGACAGGTCTGAAGGCTAGCTATTGTTAGTTATTTCTACAATTAGTTGAGAGGGACAGGCATCTCTAGACTGAGATACAGAATCCCAAGGGAATGAATAATTTTCTAGCGGAGYCTTCCAGTGACTATAAATACCATTCAAAGAGTGTGTCTAGCTATAACTAGGCCTGTTTTACAAGATGAATAAAATACATTTTGGCTATAAAGTGAAAGCTCATCAGTTGAACTTTGCGAAATTTACTGGTACAGTTATGTTTAATCTATTTCATTAATTAAATGCAGTTAGCCCTGTGTATCACCCCTTAACAGCTGCAGCAGTCCTGACGTCTGCTGAAATTGTTAATTCTTTCCTCTTTTCTTTTTCTTTTGCTTGGCATCCTAATATTCATATTCAAAAAGCCCTGCTCAGCGTTGCAAATACACAGCACATTTTTTTCCAGTGAAAACCTGATTACATTTGCTTGGCAAGCTTTAATGGGTTCTTTGCAAATCTGACCGTAATGGGAAGTCTTCCAGCATTAGTTTTATCTCAACAAAAATCCACAGATATGATTTAGTGAAGCAARGAAAGGTCCAGAGAATCTTTGTAACTCCCCATATCCCACGTYCATTCAAGGACCAGAAAACAATACGTGCCCTAGAAATAGCTGTGTGAGTGTCAGTAATTTTAGAATGTCACTGTGATTAAGATGCTTTGATACATAAGGATAATTCTAACTTATCTGWAATTTGAGAGAGACAGATATAGAAAGGAATGCTAAATTTTTACTCAATTGGARAATAATGGTGAACCACCATTGTGACAAAGTCAATATAAAGATAGATTCCTGACTATACCRGTAAT
Source organism: Cardinalis cardinalis (assembly GCA_014549065.1). Lineage (NCBI taxonomy): Eukaryota > Metazoa > Chordata > Aves > Passeriformes > Cardinalidae > Cardinalis > Cardinalis cardinalis. Next base: position 6,357,998 of record JACDOX010000034.1, read on the forward strand.
GTCATTTTTTTTCAAACTATACCAGAAGTGAACCACCAATCACAGACAATATTTTATCTGGAATATTCAGTATRCATCTACATTGTCTGCTGTAATAAAAAGTTTGGAAAACTTGTTATAAACAAGGCAGACTTAGTTCTCCACACTGCTTAACTGTCGGCTGAGTCTCCATATTTTTCCTGAAGCACTTCAACAAGTTTTCCACAAGTTATCTCCATTCCAGTTCAGGGAATAATGCCACGCAGATTCTTTCTCCATTAGGCAGTGTGTATACAATTGCATAATGTCTGTTTGATATAATTCTCCTTAGTCTTAAAATATTGTCCAAACTTGTATCCTACCTTTGATTACTCACATATGCCATATGCCAGCACATAGAAGCCATAGCCTCATTTTCATGCAATAAAAACTTCTCCCTATCAGATTGCAATATAATCCTTGCATWATTTCAGGCACCTTGAAATGATTCTCACTAGCACTACTGCAACACATGCCAATAATTTTGCTTTTTATATTTTAGGGACGCTGCCTGAGTCTGAAGGTGCCACAGGCTACGGAACTTCTGTAGATGTAGCCAGCCTGCCAGAGAAGAGCTGTCCCAGGCATAACATACGCATGAACCAAAGAGCTCTGCCTGGCATCCGGTCTAGGGGCCGCTCCTTAATTTTCTTTTATTCATCAGAATAGACACACTTAGGCTCCAGAAACATTAAATCAGAACAATARCAAAAAACAAACAAACAAAAAACCCACAAAAAACTCTAAAAAAATTCCACCAAACACAAACCAAATCAAGACCAACAAATGAAAAACAATCTCTCTCTAAAACAAAAACAAAACAAAACAAAACAACAAAAAAATCACCAAACCAAACCAACCAAACAAACAAAAAAAAAATAAAAAAACCCAAACCAATAAACCAACCAAAGGCAAAAACCAACAGCCCATAAATAAGGAGATGAGGGAATTGGACTTATTGCTTTACGAGACAAGAAAATATGTATTAAAAGACATTAATTCCCAAAGAGCACATAAATATTGCCTATAAAGGTAGCTGTGGAGTAAGTTCTAGAGAATCAATTTTTTTTTTCAATTGATTCAGTATTTTCCAACCTTTTCCCATTTGTAGACCTTTAACATTTYTTTAGGAGTCTTTGACATACTGAGGAAAATCACGTAAGTGCTATTCTGTGCATGGAATATAAACAGACTTCCTCTTTTCTCTGATGCTTCTTCCAATCTCTTTCAGAGTAGTCCCCAGATACACACTGATTTGTGGACACAGGGGTAAAACCCCTAAATCCCTCGTTGATAGAAAAACTGAGTGATCCAGAAGTCAAGTTAGGATGGGAAATAGGAAAATGTTGCTATGTATGTGAGCACTGATGTTCTGGATCTGAACATGAAGAGTGAGATGAAATTTAATACTATAAAGACTATTGTGAAAAAAAAAATTCACACAAACATTGAGATACTCAGGAAATTAAGTGATGAGGGCATTATTGTCTCTCTGGTACAGAGAAACTATTGAGTAATCTGTGTTCCTCTGATAAAGTCAAATAGTCTAAAAGTTCAGAAGAAAGAAAATAATTTTTCTGTTCTAAAAGAGCCCTGTAAAATATCGTTTAAAATCRTTTCTCAGACCATAATTATAATTTAAAAACTTTATTGTCAAATATAATCCTAGATCACTCATGACATGCTGAGATGCTGCTTCTTATCTAAATGGGATTAAAAAAGAATATATTCTATAAATAGAATGAAAAATCTTTGTCACAAAAGAAAATGAAAAACCTATGACTCATTCTAATTAAAATAAAAGCTTATGAACTCATATTCCTTAAATAAATGTGAGAAATCCACTTTGCAYACTACTACATTTTTAGGATTGTTTATTTCTTTTGTAAGGAAAAGTATAAGATATTAYCGTGCACCCTTAAAGTGTTACAGTTCAGTTCACTTAAGCATTACAGACTTTAATTCTTCATTTTTACTCTTTTGTTTGGGGGTGGTGAATAGTCCTCACAGGCCCCTTGACAGAGTGCAGAGCTTTAGAATTCTCTGCTCCAGTCAGCTATACTGGAGCCCCACCACAGTCTGAGCAATCTCAGGAAACACCAYAGTCTAGACTCAAAAAATTATCAATAGGAGGATGTTGCACAAGAAAGAAACTATAATTAACAGTACTAAGTGAAATTCAACTTTTGAAAGACAAAACAATCCAAGACTTAATTTGCCTCCTCCTTCCTTCTCAAAATAGGAAGGAGAAGACAAATTCAAAAACATTTTGCAGAAYGCAAATTATTTTCAATAACCTAATTATGGTATTTTAACTAAAATTAAAAAGTCTGTGCATTCCCCAACTGCCAATTCCCTGTAAAAATTAGGATGGGATTCATTAAGCCTAATTTTATTCTTCATCTGAGTCATTTTACACTCCTTCAGCAGCTGATAGAATTGAGCAATACTAGGGAGCTGTTTCTTTGGTTAGTTCTGAATATCTACACCAGAATGAGAGCCTAAAATTTGTTGCTTTCATTGCTCTCATTGCTGTCCTATTCCCCTGAACCCAGCCCTCTGTATTTGGCTATAAAACAAAGAGAGGGAGCATTTACTGTAGTCACACCCACCACATGGATCTAAAGGCGSTTAACAAGGGTACAGCTGTTTTTCAGAAGCCTGTTCAATACAAAACTGTATTTTTCCACATAGGAGGGAGGCACAACAGCAACTGCAATATGGAAGCACCAGGTTCGTGCTGTGGACAGGGAGCCTTATCCTTGGATATGAGGCRGTGACTGTAGACTCAATCCCCATGAATGATAGGAAACATAGTTTACTGTTTTGCTAGACAATAATAAAATCAAGTCAGTTTTGCAAAATTTAACRTTTCTTTTTAGGTAAGATTTTTTCCTAACACAGATAATAAAATAATAAACATTCTTTTAAATACCTGCTRTATTCAGTAAAGTACAAATATTGGTGTATGTAAAACTGTCTTTGTAATTTTGTGTTGCATTCGCCTTCCCAGATAGGAGCTGACCACCCACAGTAACAACCAAGCAGATTAATAACGTCACATTCAGTGACGAAAATGGGGTGGAGGACTGYTTGTCTTCCGAAGTCCTCATCTACCATTGTTCCTCAGGATGTGCAATTTTTCACTATATAATGCAATGCAATGCAATTCATAGTATCCTAATACCAATTCTCAAAATTTCTGTCAGCATAATAAAAAAAAMCCAAACTCATCAAGAAAAAAATGAAAGAATGTGATGGATTCAACATATTTTCTGGAAAACAATATTAATTCTATCTATCTGAAATGCTACCTACACCACTGAAGTAAAATTTAAATGCTTGTCACAWGGCAAATATACAAATGTTTAATAATTTTATTCCCTGTATCCTTTTCTCTGTAGATAAGCAAGAGGCATCATTCCATTCCTTTACATGGATGTCAGATTAAGGCTCATTTGTCAATTGCATGTCTCAGCATATGAAATGCAACACTAATCCATACAATACTGTGTGTTTCTGAAAAGCATGGACAGAATACCTAGATGTGGTCGTCTACTCTTTTTTTCTTAAGTGTCTATTTCAGTAATTAGGGAAATACACCTCTTCATAAAGCACTGAAAGCACTGAAAGCCCTTATTGAACTAGACTCATTATTTAAATTGCACAGTAGCTTAGCAAAATGGAAAGAAAGAAAAACRTAATTTATTACCAAGAGCAGGGAGCTATTTTCGCTTCTTGTGAATTTAAGTGTAGAATTTGGGAACGACTTAAGGCATAGTCACACTCTGCAGTTGTCCTTGTGGTTTCTCCCTCTAAAACACAGGGCCTGCCCCACTCCTACATCTGTGTTCCTCATGGTGTCATGAAGGGTCCACGTCCTCTGGGGATGCAGGAAAAGTGAACTCTCCCTTAGGTGTTTATGTRCAGATCAACAGCCAGCAAAGGAACCTCTCAAGTACATAGCCCATAAATCAGGCCTGAATTTATATCAGTTGAGATCCCTACTATTACTGCTGGGTTTAGACTTCAGCATCCTGAGAGGTAAGACAGGCTGTCAAAACTTTGATGAAACAGAAGTTTCACCACTGTTCTGATARCACACATCTTAAATAGTTAAACCTAAAATTTGTACAGCTATTTGTAGCAGGAACACATCACCCATTGGCTTCTGTTTTCTGAGAAGAACTGGATGCTGATTGAGAACAGAAAGGAAGATTTGGTTCAAAGACAAGTATTGCAAACTAATGAAAATAAACTTGTATCTGGAAAAGGATGTTTTTAAAYGTCATCTGCTGGAATTCTATTAAGATTTTACTTCTCTATCTGRCCAAGAATTTTCATAAAACCTTTTGAAAGTTTGTGGGCTTTGATGTCCTTACAAGAAGTTCTGTAAGAAGAAAAAAACATAAATAAACACTGCAACACATGCCTTTGGAGACCTTGAATCCAGGTGCCTCAACTCCCTCTCTATATGATGAACATGACATTAACATTTTACTTTTCTGAGCTCTGTTTAAAACACATAAAATGAAGGCTGTTTCCACCTCTTGTATTCAATCAATATCAATAGAGCTGACTGAAACTTGGGTATGCTGGCTTTGCAAAAATTGATTTTTTTCTCTCATGTGATTTAATGATTTTTTTTTTTTTTGTGAGTAAAAAGTAAGAAAATAGGAGAAMAGGAGCCCCATTCTTGGTAATACTTTGTTCTAGAATTTTAGAAGAAAAACATAAATAACAAGAGATAAAAGAATAGGAAGGATTTATTCTTTTTTCTGATTCAGTTTCATTATGAAAAATACTTATTATTGGCAATACTCAAACTTATAAAGGTACTTTTTGTTTATGAGCAGGGTCTGTTAATAGAAAGAATAAGAGTACATGTTATAAGATGTGACACAATATGCAGTATATTTAGCAGCACTCTTTCATTAATTTAACTTCATGGCTAGTTTTCCATAGAATTATTCTGATCTGTGGTTACAGTTTTTCGTGATAGATACAATTTGCTTTTAAGAAAGACTGCAATTTCTTTTGAAGAAGAAGAAGATGATTGAGCTCTGAGTGCTTTCACTTCCCATAACAGTGAACAGATTTTCCCACAGGACATGCAGTTGTGAGGTTGCAGCTGTGTCACAGCTCTGCTGGAATGCCCTGCAGTTAACAGCTGGCTGCCTCCCTCCCCAGCACCTGGCTGGCATCACACTGCAGAACCTCAGACGCACTTCAGCCACACCAGCACAAGCCGTACCACCCTCAGAAGAGTCCCCTCCCTTTGCCCCTGTGGGATGCTTACCTATGTGAACTCAGCCTCAACAGAGACCACCACAGTCCCTCCCTGGCATGCAGCATAATGACAGTAAAGGCTGGMCTCTGAAACAAAACATTTTCTTACTCTCCAAAAAATTCTCAGAGATGCTTAACTGCTTTATTGGGGTTTTTTTTTAATAGGAAAGGAAATTAAACCAMACTTTATTAATTTTTTCCTAAATTTGCAGCACTGATATTCATAAAAGAAACTTTTGGCACTTAAAAATGAAAGGAAATCTTTAGTTGTTGTGCACTGAGCCCAGCTAGCAGCTCAACATCCCATAGCCCTCCCTATGTTCACTCCACTCCCCACCAGTACTGAGGAGGAGAATAGGAAAAACAGAAGTTATCAAACTCATGAGTCAAGACAAAGACAACTCAATAAACAACAAAAAGGCAAATCAAATTCCCCAGAAACCTGTGCAGTCTGGAGCAATGGACCCAGTACACTGAATTTTGCAAGTCAGCCACTGTGCAGGGCACAGTGACTTTTTCAATTGAATGTCTCATATCCCTTCTGTAGACCAAATTCCACTACTTTTTGAAATAATATAATTAATCAAAATACACTACCTTAAAAATTCATTWATTCTCATCAGAAACCGAGATGATAAAATTTCTGAAGGATTAACCTTCCAAAGTGTTGCCAAAGTGTGACACTACGCTGCTTTCATCGTCAGAAGGCTTTGGTTCATCAGGTATCAACTAGCTGTAAGAATCTCTACAAGTATAGAGTTGATGCACATCTCTGGATGCCAGAAATTCACCCTTGCGATGAAAAGTCTCCTTCCTACAAATAATATATGAGTTACAGGGGTGAAGAAGGCTTCACCAGGACAACTGTGCATGGAAAATGAAGGGTGCAGGAATAAGTCCTTAAGATCATAAGTACTTGGTGCAAGTTATTGGGAAAGTCTCTTCTAATTTCTCTTTATCTTCGGGACCTCAGGGATCAAAGATCAGTAGTTAAATAAAATAAGGTCCCAGTAAAATCAATTTAAAGATTTCTGAGCATTTTTCATTCAAAAATGCCATTTCATCAACAACAATGTTTCTAAAGTGGAATGTCAGCTTTGACAAAATTAGGTCTGAAAACACATCTGAGGAAAAAGAACATTTGGGCAATTTTGGAACACAATATTTAGACCTTTTCAGGTATCATTTTGAAATCTTGTCTATTTGAAATCAYGTTTCATTATATAACATGAACCAAACTAGCACAGACTTCTTTATGAGATGACATTCTGACACTGACAGTGATTCAACCCCTTCTCCTTAACTCTCTTCCTCCCAATCAATAACTTGATGAGTTTTGTTCTTTGTCATTACATATTATTCTACATACATGAAGACCCACTGTGGAAAAGAAATTCTGAACTTCAACAAGCTTAAAACATTGATGTCTTACAGACAAGGCTTTCACAGGCATTTGGATACACTGCCCTATAGATCCCTTACCTTGTCTCTCTCTCTGTGTTCCAAACACATCTGGGAAAGATGGTTCTGTAGCAGTGAAGTATTTGGTCTCTTACAATTTTGCCCTTTGCACTTCAATCAGAATCATGTTTTTTTACGGAAGACTTCACCTGTCAGATGTTTACAAAAACCAAGAAAGAGAAAAGTGAAGCCATAATACACACTTTCACTCAAAAAGTTAAAACCTTAATATAAACCAGGAAAAAAAGAGACAGACATTAGGCATCTTTCCCTTGAATTTTCAGTTTGTTTGTTTTTTAAGGAAGAGGAGCAAAATCCCAGGGTAGAACTCTGATCACTAAGCTACAGAACAAGGAATACTATTCGTGTTTCCATTTAAAGGAGATAAATACTGCTTTTTCTAAGACATTAGAGAAATTCTCCTACGCTTCCTACTTAAGCAACATTCTAGAGAAAAGRATTGCTTTTGTTTTTTTCCCAGAGGTTTTGGGATAATAAAAGTTTAGTTTTATTTTTTCTCAGAATTGCAGTATTTGTCTAACCTGCAGGTTTCTCGTTTCACGCTGAGATGGAAACATCTCATTTTCCTGTGAGAGAAAATCTGCTGATATTATTTATCTCTCAAGCAGAATGAGAGCATAGAAATCTCACAGGCATACTCCCCTTGAATTTCCTACCTAACTTCATATAGGGCCTTGGATATAGATCCACATTAATTTTTAATTTTTTTTGTTTTACCCTGTTTTTCAAATATAGATCTGAGGCTGGTTTTTGTTTGGTTGTTTGGGGGTTTTTTTTGGTTGTTTGGGGATTTTGTTGGTTTTTTGTTTTGTTGGTTTGGTTTGTTATTAATTGGAAGCCTTTACAATTTTGCAGCCATAAGGATTCCTGCTCTATCCACAACCAGCAGCACTTTCAGGAAACACCGCCCAGGTGTTTCCATCCATTCCTCTCAAGCAGTGCTAACTTCCCACTGCTGCTGTGGAGGTGACCCATACAGCTACATTAGTAGACTTAGGCTAAGTCTTTTGCAAAAGCCTTTGAAAACTACTTAAATATAGTAAATGAAGTGAAAAGACATTAGCTAATAAACCTCAGGTTTGACTCTGAGAACCTCTGAGGAGCAAAATCAGYGACTCAGCAGGATTTGCACTAATTTAGAGCCGCCAAAAGGGCATACAAAAGCAATGGTCTGATAATTAGCTGTGGATTCCCTGCGATATGCAGCAGGAGTAGCCAATGTTTCAAAATAATTAATGTGAAATGAGGGAAAAAACACCTGATACACAGCAAAACATATTATTTACCATTTTCTGTTGCAGTTTGCCCTTGTGAGTAYGCCAAGACTGGCTCTTCTTTCACACCTTGTACAAAATGTTCCTATCATCCCCAGAGGCACTGGCCCCTTGAAAACACACAAACAYGTGGCTTTGTTGGTGTCACAAATTACCAAGCACAGGCAGAGCCCTCTCCCACCAGTGAAACCAAAACGTCAAGAATGACAGCACAAAGAATTCTCTGGACTTGTTAATGGATGGTAGGACTTCCTCTGCTGTTCCAACATAATAAAACCCAGTCATTCGCCAGGGTCCTTACCATCTAAACACAAAAAATCAGAGTTGGCTTCTCTAGAGAAGAGAACAGTTCTATTAGGTGTTGGTGTATAGCAAATGTTGTGCATTTCAATTCACTAGTAATTTAATATGCATTGGTCTACTCTAATGKGGCAGCAATCTGGATTTGGGCCTGAGGCTACTGATGCAACAGTGTTAATAAAGAGCAAATCACTACACTAATTATGATTAATACTTTCTTTCAATGCAGCATTCTATTTCATCATTTTTAGCAAAGTGTTATTTTTAATTTAAACAAAGCACATTGCCAACAAGCTAAATGTGTCAAATTGAACAGTTTAGTCTTCTAGTATATATAACCTCAAGTGTATTTTTGCATCTGTTATATATTCAGTGGGTGAGGGAATGTTGTGCTTTTTACAAACAGCTTTCCATAAATTTGAGCTAAGCTGACACACAACTACAATGTCACAGCACTGGAAGGAGTTTCTAGTAACGTTATCAATAGGTGGTGAAAAAGTCTTCAATAGGGCTGCCTGGGATTATCTCTTTAAATCCTTGAAATAATGGGATTTGATGACACTTTATCAATGGGATTAAGGCTGTCCTTTTCTTAGTCTCTCTCCCTTGGCTGATTTCCCATAAGAAGTACATTTCAAAGCCATGCCCAAAACAGACAGGCCACCTCACCTGATGTTCCTCAAGAACAGCTCTAGTGTTACCGGCATCAGAACCTGGACCTTGTTTCACTGCTACACACTACAGAGCTGATGCTCTGCATCGGCTCCTCAGACGTAACGGAGAGTGGGCTGGTCCAGTAAAGTAAGGAAAAGACTGGATGACTGTTTAGATTCAAAATAAGCTGTGACTAATGAAAGATATGAAGATTAATTAGCTAAATCTAGGTGGTACTACTATACCTGGATTTGGAAAAAGTGCCTAAGTCAAAATAATTCCCAAACTTTCCGAGTAGTCAATTTAAATAAATGAGACCCATCACTTTTTTTGCACAACCACACAACGGCTATCACCAAACACAATGTCAGAAGGTATTATCCAAACCTAAACCAGCAAAAAGATTACTGAGTGACACATTGAAAGTTTTAATAGGAAATGGACAAAAATATTTTGCTGGCAATACACAGTAACAAAAAACCCCCAAACATCTATAAAATGTAAAACTGTGGCCAAATCCAAGTTCTTTACCATGTGTACACATAGAACTGTCGTGTGTATATAGATCTATATATAGATCTATATGTATGTATATTTATACGGGCCCACGAAAAGAAAAACCTAACGCCACTGTTTCAAAACAAACAACATGTATTCTCATTAATGTCTTCATTTCTTGCTTGGGACAACAATGTGATAAAAAACTAAGTTCATTGTTAAAACATTATTTGTTTCTTGAATGAAATAACTGTAGAAAAGCGCACATCTAAACCATGCGTACAATTAAATTCTGTTCATAATCAAGTTCAAAAAGTCCTTACTGATTCACTCAAGGTTTCCCATAATCAAAGAGCTGAAGATGAGAACTAAGTTCCACTGGAAATTTTGCAAGGACCCCCTCTGCAATCTGGACAATTCTCTTAGAAATGAACACTACCAATATTATATCTGTCAAAAAAACAATAATCAGCTCTAAATTTTTATAAAGTTAAACTTTTCTCTTATGAGTTCTGTTGACTGTTAGTGGTCTGGAGATCTGTTTTTTCTCATTATAACTGAAGGAGGTCTGCTCAAAATGTTGAATGGACTTCAGACAGTGATACTATTTAAAGGATTTTTTTTGTCTGCTACCTATCCAAAGACAGGTGGCRTCATTTGAAATGCTGTCCAATATCTCCCTGACCCTCAGAGGCCATTCCATCAAGGCACAAGGCTATTCTAGGTCCTGAGTCACATTTGCAGATGTCCCAGGTGAACCAGAGTATTCCAGATGAAAAGAGATGCCTAAAGTGAGGGAAATGCCTGGGGGGTAGGGACAATTGCCCACATCTAATGCAAAGTTTACTACTGCACTCACTACAATTAGGAGTTTAATCCCACCTCTATGCTGCTTTCTTGTGTCAATTCAATGCAGCTGTGATGAAAGAAGAGTATTCTCACATGAGCCATTCTGTATGCCTCCCATTTCAGTAATTATTTATTTCTTGATCTCAAGATGCTAATTTACTTTACTGTAAATAAAAATGAAATTCCCTAAGTCCCTWATAGTCCATTTCCATAACACTTTTTTGATTTTGTTTCCAAACTGTGATTGTTTATTATGAAAGATCATAGCATTTGCAACTAGATTAAGATAATCATTTGTAGTAATCTTCCCAGTTTGCCATTTTGCTACTATTGAAAAATTAAGTTTCCTTCAGGCCACCTGGCTTTAGGTGCTTGTAGAATGGATTTTTTTCAATAGSCCAATGTCAATGTGAAGGAAAAGTCTCCTTTGACAACGGAGCTGCTGGATTTATACAGAAAATCTACTTTTCCTCTTTTGAGAAAAGAGATGTTAAGAGAATGAGAGGCTAATACAGGAACAAATTCAAAGCACAGAGTGACTACACATAGGGAATGCCYAAAGGCTCTAAAGCTAGAAACAAGACCACTTCTTTTTCCTTTTTTAAAGGATAACTTTCTTAGTTCTAGAGACAGATATTTCCTGCAGCTTTCCAAACAGCTAGAGGAATATGTCTAAAGGTTTAGTTTTACCAGCATGTGAAAATCTACAATAATGCCCCTGAGAGATTGGACATTTGAAAAAAAAAGCAAATCTGTGGAAATGGAAGTTACCTGAGTTTGACACATACAGATTCTTATGTGACCCATGCGATTTTTTTTAGTATCAAAAATACATATATTCTGTCAAAAAATTAGGAAACAGTTAATTTAAAATAATTTATATGATCTCAGTAATATGGATTACTCTRCTATTGTTCTAATATCACAGTATTGTTACACTATTTTGTATTTTTAAAGTTTTGCATTGATGCATAGACCAAATGTATCCCCACTGAACAAAGAATCAAAAATATCTGCATCCAATAAGGAGATTTCTTAAGTAATAAAATTTAAAAAATGTGAAATATATGCAATCTCCTGAAAATTAAATATATTCCTTTGGGTTTTTTTTTTTTTGTCTGTACCATAAGGACAAATAATTTTAATCAAGAGCATGTGTACTGGTATACACAGAAGACCAGAGAGGCATGAGAAATCATATGTGGAAGAGAAAAATCACTGCTTAATTTACTTGTCCATACAGGTAATGCTAGAATGCCAGGAAGCACAAGGCACACAGTGCTCTATCTGCAGCATTGTTCAGTTTGCCTCCTGAGATGCAATCTGAGCGCAATCAATCTTGATCTGTAAAAAGAAAAGATCCATAGAACCCTGATCTAATTGGTTTCTCAATATCTCATTTCAACTTTTTTTCTTTTTTTTTTCTTTGCTGGTTTCTTGAATTGAACTTTGTTAATCTCAAGTGCTTGCTATGTAAGAAAATAAAGCTTCCAAAATAATGAAATTATTTTTCTAAAAACACAAAGCTTAAAATTTTAAATTTTGTCTTTTCTTCCTTTTTTGTTTTTCTCCCTCTCACTGACCAGATCCATATTTTGCAGATATCCACACTGTCTGGGGGGTTTTGGAAACAAAAAGGCTGGCAGATTACTTGTTTACCTTTTTTTAAGAAAGATGACATTTTCCAGTAATCACCTGATTCTGACAGTTTTAGAGATAATAACTATTTTATATCCTAAATTACTTCTCACAATAAAATCATGAAAAAACTCAGCAGTAAATGCAATTTTCAGAGCTTTTAGCAGAAGAACTTGTGCATGGCTAGAGGATACCTGCCTGGGTAGATATTCAGAATTTAATCTGGCTTCACAAATAACAGGACCAGCTGATTTGATCACTGCTTAACTTGATCTTCTGTTTAATTTGATTAGAGCATTAGAGACCAATATGTTTTCAGCTTAAAATAATTCAAGTGTCTGTTTTTTCACAGTACAGCAGGACAAGGTTATAAGAATTAAAGAAACCACATTTGCARGAAGTTAGAAATTTAGTAAGTAGGCTATTTTGGGAAGCTCTATTAAACTCCATCACAGTGAAAGGACAGTTGGAAATCTGAGACATCTCTAATGTGTACAAGGCTACACAGTTCCCATCAAAGAAATCTGAGTGATTTTACTGTGCAGATGGTAAATTTATCAGGTGCATCAACTTTGCTCTGTGACTGCAGGAACGAAAAGCAGAATGGAAAGAAAATATTCCCCTGAGAAAGATAGAGAGCAAGATCCAGACTATAAGCGCTCTGCATTCACGTCAATAGGCAGTATTGCAGACTACACTAAGAATACAGAGTGTCTCAAGTTTCAGTTATTTTGCCTATTTTCAACTGCCCTGTGGACACTTTTCTTCACCTTTGCATATTGGGAAGTCCTCTGCATCTGCTCTGCTGGACAAAAAAACGTTTCCATCCTCACAGCCATGGAAGTCACTTACTCCACATCCCTGCTCAAAGAAGGGTCATCTAGGGCAACCTTTACTGCAAGGGCTAAATGCTGTGTTATGGCCACTGTGGTGCAAACAGGACCTCCTGGTCCTCTTCTCCAAGCTGCCTCCAGTCAGCCCCCAGTCTGTACTTAACCTGGTGTTATGACTCCACACGGGGAGGAGGTGGGATTACCCTACACTGAACTTCATTAGGTTTCATTTGTTCCATTTCTCCAGTCTGTGCCAAGGATGATCTGGATGGCAGCTCTTCCATCTCATGCAGCAACTACTTTCCCCAGCTTTATGTTGTCTGTGAACTTATTTGAGGGTATGCTCTGACTCATCGTCCATCGTTCATGAAGCTGTTCAAGAGCATTTCTCCCAGTATCRTCTCCTGCCATATACAAGACTTGCATCCAGCTGTGCCAATGATCCCAACCTCTCRGGCCCAGATGCTCAGACACTTTTCTAATCCATCTCACTGTCCTTATAGATTGCATGCTTATCAGATGGTCTAGGAGAATGTCATGGATGGAAGAATGGAAAGCTTTGCTTAAACCAAGATAAACAGGAATTACTAGTCTTACTTCATTCATCTTGCCAGTCACATCATAGTAGGTTATTGGATTGCTCAGGCATAATCCTTACTTTTAAAATCCAGCCTGACTACTCCTATTCTTTTTGTTCTGCTTAATATGCTTAGAAAATCATTTCAGGAGAATTTACACCATCACCTTTCCAGACATGAATATGAAGCTGAGCAGTCTGTAGTTACTTGGATCCTAATTTCTCTTTACCCTCCTCAAAGATAGGTATGACATTTGCTTTCTGCCATTGCTCAGGAACACCCTTGTCCACCAAATCTCCGTGACCTTCCAAAGATAATGGGCAGTATCCTTACAACTACATCTATCAGATTTCTCAGCATTTGTGTGCAATACATATATAAACTTAAGACAAGAACCTTAGTCTTTTTTGTTCAAGTCTGGTAAAATTATGAGGAACAGAATATGGGCTTTAAACAGAAGGAATGCAAAGTCTTATGTCACTGGTAAAGATGCTATCGCCAAAAGTTATAGTATATGGATTATTAGATATTAGAATGAAAATTTCTTTTTATAGAATCTAATTTCTACCAAAATTACAATAAAATAATACCACTTCCCCCTGCCAAATTAATTCAATGAAAAAAGTATTAATCTAATTACTTAGATCCCTTCTCTGAGTATTGCTGTGGAAGTTTTCAGGAGTGCCATGTGGATTGACTAGAGCATGTTTAGTTATTTATCTTTATCTATCTTTTGCAAATGCTGATGCTTGGGATTTTATTACTGCCCAGAGCAGCAAAGTCCATAARCATCTAAAGGAGTTGTTCTACTGTCAGTGTCACCAAAGAAGGTGGCCAAATCAGATCTTAGCAGGACTACAAAGGAAAGGAAACAATTCTGGGAGGAAGTGGATGTGTTGAATGATAGAAATCATAATGYTAATATGTTCAGATACTATGCTACAGGACTAGGTAATCCCCTCTATATTGATTACRGAGTTACCACTTTCAGAGGTGCTAAGTAATTTAAAAGCTTGAGGATGCCATGTATTTTGGTATTAAAAAAAGGATAGAAATTCTTGATGCATTCATCTTGATGAATATTATTTAAATCTTATTTCATTCTAAAAATTCTACTTCACCTTTTCAAAATTGAGAAAATGCTCTTTTATCTGATATTAATAAGKATTTTTAAGGGGCTTTCKTACTTATATTGTGACTGCAGTTTCRTGTACACTAGAAAAAAATGTAACAATGTTCTGGATAAACATGTCATGTACGACTTGCAGAAAAAACCTTTCAAAGCTGGTCTTATAAAAGAAAAACAAAGACAGATTTCTGGGCAAAATGGATGGAATTGGAGCAAAGTAGCAATAACTGAGAGAAGTATTGTGTGGTGTAGTGAAGAAAAGATATGTGGCATGACAATGTTTTCCCCTGTGTTTTGCACAAGGCACGTCCATAGGATTATTTTGCCACTCTGTCAATAGCCTAATGCATGAATCTGTGCTTGAGGATCCAGAAAAAATCAATCTCTGACACCTTCAAGAAACCTATCAAATCATGTGCATAGAAAAGCACTTTGAAGTCTGAAAATGATAAGTACTAATTACTTTTMGTTGTTGTGTAAGTAGTGATGTTATTGCAAAGTGAGAATGGTGTGCTTAGATCCTCGTATGTCATCTTTTATTTGCCTGTCCATTTCCAACAGTTTTTTCAAATGATAGTGAAAATTAATAAAGTGTTCTGTATCTGGTCTGTTAAAGAAAGACTAGTTTCCTCATGTAATATTACTTAACACACTTTTTTTTCCAGTTATATGAAAATTTATTACTTCTTCATCACTCTTTACACAGTCAATTCTATCACTCTCTCTTAGTGTTTGTCCAGAGAATTGAGTAGTTTTATAATCTCTATTTCAACCCTGCCTTTGTGATGCCTTGACAAATTACTTMAAATTGTTCTCCACCATAATTTTCACTTTTACATATGTGGGACCTATTGCCTACTGCCTTATTGAAATCTGGGGACCAAAAAGTGGAGTGGGAGACACGCAGTTGCAGAAATAAGAATATAATCATCTTAGTTCTTTAGACCAAAATAAGCCAGGGCAGGTTAGATTCTTACTTTGGGGATAGCATCATCCATCTGCACCAGAACTTGATAACTTTCCTAAAATCTTTTCTGAAGAAAATTTACCCCAGCCAAAACCAGCACATTGATAATATTTTGCCRGTGCACCAAGTGTGCTGACAGATTCCCTAGCTCTGAGTCTGTCCTCAGAGCATGCAGGAGCAGCGACTATGTGCTTGAATAGGAAGTACAGGGGAGAATTGGCAGTACATTGTGCCTACACAGTAGTGCTCAGCTGGAGAGTTTTGATTTCTATTGAAGTTCTAGGATGACTGTGGAGGTCTTCAGGCCCTTTAGATAGCTGTTAAGCAAGTTGGCTCTTCCTGCAGGTATTATTCCCTCTCAGTGAATTGGCTAAAGACACTGACCTGCCTTGRGCAATTCTTTTCTGTAGTACATAAGATGCTGAGTGGCTGTGCTGTTACTGTACTGAGAGAGGGAATTTATCATCTTCAGTGTGGTGCCATGCAAACAAAGCAATATTGCTTTCAGGCCTGAAGGAGTCTGCATGTAGCCTCTCTGCATGTGACATGAGTTGGCTGTGCCCAACTGTTCCTACATCTTTTATATGCAAGTGGAAGGCTCTGGTTCAGGAAAAGATATTTAATTCTTGGCAGATCAGCATCTGCTGCCACAATAAGAACCTTTGAGCATACACTGTCAGCCTTTTGTAATACACTAATCATACATTTTAACAAGTGTGAATGCTGCTTCACACAAAACTCCTGCAATCTACAGGCTAAAAGTATRTATGTGTTATGAGCCAATTTCATACTCTGTTCATTAAGAAAGTCATCACCATGGTAACATATACATCACAAGTTACTATCACAATCTCTAACATGTTCAAGTGCATGGCAACAAGAGTATAATGCTGGAGCATCTCAATTCAGTAGTGCTTGAAAGTTGTACATAAGGTTTACTAGGCACCTTATAAGTATTAGAGAGAAGAAATGGGTCTTTTACACCCAATTGACATAAAGAAAAATCATGTTATTAATTTGTAGACTTAATGATCTTGAGTCAAATTATGCCAAAGATTAACTTGTTCTCATGTTTTTCATCTCGCCTTTATATTTCTCCTTCATCTTGTTGTGTTAGCTATTCTTTGAAAAATCATTTATAGTATGAATATCCTGGGGAGGAAACACTGTATGCAACTTACATATGGGAGAGTTGTAGACAATAATGTGGTCTTTCAAGGGACATGGAGCCACTTGTTCTAGCCCTATTGCTTAAACCTCTGCAGAAAGCTCAAGTTCCAGATTCAATTTCTCCAGTGACATAATTCATATCACAGTAACCTTATCTAGTTTTATCACARGGAGAATTAGCCAAAGACAGATGCTGTTAGAGCTATTGTAAATGAGAGGAAGGACTTCAACCACAAAAAGGTGACTCAAAGTCATAACCAGGAAATTTTTCCTAGAAGATTGATGAGAGCAGAGAAGTAAAGTAAAAAAAAAGAGTGAAGAGTTTATGCATCAGCTTTCTTCTGTGTGGCTCTAGCAACCAAGACATGGMAAACTCTGTGGGCTTTCATACTAATGGAACTGATCTGCTCCTTGTAAATTAGGGGAAATGACTATCTGTGACTTTCCCTGTGCTTTGYCTGATAAAATGGAAGATCTGGTTAACAATTTGATATGCACATCCACACATGCACAAATTTTTCTTCTCCTCACTGACTGAACATGATAATGGTCTATTTTATATTTTTATCTTAGTACTTCTTCCCACTAAAGTTGRAAAGTTATTTTGATGTCATAATCGTACTTTTTTTTCCCCTTCAAATTATCCCTTGCTTTATTTCAGAACTTCAAACTTGAAGATCATTAAAAACTTCAGAAACACAAGGGAACAATGCTAMTATGAAAATGTTTGAATAACTAGTCACAGGGATATTTAAAGACAGTAGAAAATGTCAAGACTGGAAATTTAACTTTGACTCTAGTAGGAGGTTCAGAAAATGTTAAGGCATAACTTGAACAAGAGGGCAATTCCTGACAGCCRCAGCTATCGTGCCAAATCAAAATTAAGCATCCATTGTGTGAACATGTTTAATTTGACAGGACAGTATATTGTTTTTCTTTAAAATGATACTTCACCAATAATTTCCACTGTCAATTAAATGAGAAAAAAATATATATTTAAAGAATRCACTGTAGGCTGCAATCATACCTTCTAATATTTTCATTTGACTCATGGCTTATATATAGAATTTCTGGTTTTTTTGGTGGTGGGGGAGGTTAAAGGGATCATTTCTGTGAGAAGCTGTCAGAAAGTTTCCCCATGTCTGATGAAATCGATTTCAGCTGGCTCCAGGACAGTCCTGCCAATGTCCAAGGTTCAACATATCAACAACAGTGGTAAAGCCTCTGGAATAACATATTTAAGARGCAGAGGAAAAAAATCTGGAAGAGCAAATGCATCTGGAGAGAGGAGTAAGAATGTGTGAGAGTGAYGTGGTTTGTTCTCGGCTGGACACCAGGTGCCTACCAAAGGCACGCTGTCACTGTCGTCAGCTGGACAGGGGAGAGAAAATATAACAGGCTTGTGGGTTGAGCTAAGATGTTTCATAGGAAGGAAATATCTCTCACCAACTAGTGTCATGGGTAAAAAAAACAACTCTCAAATTGAGGAAATTAATTGAATTCATTAACAGTCAGATARGTAGGTAATATATCTGTATATGCAATATAATTGTTATAATTTGATCTAAACATCTTTCACTTGGGGTACCCAATTGTGCTTCTTTTTTCTCTTCAAATAATTAAAGACGTGGATCCTCCCTCTTTTAGGATGGCTGCAGAGTTTGCCATCTTTTGCCAAATAATTCTGGTGGGTCTGTTGCATATACGCTGAAGGAAGGTAAAAAAGGCAAATCTTCAACCATCAGCTAAATAAGAGTTTAATCCTTCAGGTTATTATATCATAACATTTTTTTTTTTAGTTCTCTTCAGAAGCTGCCATGCATCACTCAGTACCCTGAACACTTTACACAGACTTCTGGATCYTGCTGCTGCAGAACCTGTTTGTAGGTTTAATGGTGTGTGCAGCCATGCAAACARTCTGCGTGGCAGTGGGTGTGCTTAGTGGAGTCCTTCGTGCTCACAGTACCGGACTGTGCCATCCTGCCCAGGTGGCACACCACTGTTAAGTGCTATGGATAAGAATTACTGAAATAGCAGCAGAACACAAGTGACTGCACTTGTGACTTGAGTAAGAGCAGTGAGCTGATCTGACTTTCCTTGGGGACTGATACCTACTCCCAGAGGAATTCTTGAAGCTTTCAGATCCTTGCTAGCAGTACATATGAATGAACATATGAAGCGTGAGTACACGCTTTTCTTCAACAATTTTCTGGGAGGCGAGAGGTGAGGATGTGACTTGTCTTCAGTTGCTCCTCTTCAATGTTTCAAGGGGTTTTTTCCCCCATTTTCTGGACAGGGAGTGGCTGGCTTTTGGACATTAACAGAACAACCCTGGGTGGTAAGAGCTGCAGCATCTTAGCATAAAGATTTAGGGGTATGATGATGTACAGAAAATACCACAGGCAGTGAAAGACAACACCAGCACTTAGTAACATTGATATCAGCTATACAGAATTGCTGATCCAGGTGTATACTGCTGGATCAGTATAGTGCTCACTATTCAATCTGGTATATGAGAAAGCAGAGGAGCTCAAGTCTCATCCACTTTTAAAATCTTGATAAAAGTATCCTTTCAAAGTTTTATAGGAGGGGAAATGATTTTTTCATCCAAAGTAAGTTGTTGGCACGTAAACAATACACACTGTCTGTAAGCTGCCATCTCTATTTGAAACACTTTGAAGGAAATCTATGTTCCAGACTTCACCAGGAGTGTATATAGCAGTCTACACCTGGCATTATCCTAAACAAATTGCGTAAGTCTTCAGCAAACTCTATACACTGGTAACAAAAAATGTAGAGAAGCCAGTTAGTATTTTTCCATGTCTACAGTCTGTTTATAAGTTCACTATGAGAATTTTCTAGCTCTGGTGTCAAACTGAAGTCTTTGATTTCCCTATGCTATTTAATTTGTATTGGCATTACACAGGAGGCATTCAGCTCCTACCTGTGTGGGGCAAAAGCCTGCCACCCTTTGTTTTGCTGAAAAAAAACCCCTTCTCTACAATGAAATGCATTGTCTTTATTTAGAATTGAAGTTCTGAGGTAGTAAATAAGCACTGTATTACTCAGAGAAAGCATTAGAGTTAGATAGTTGGCTTTTAAGTCTGGTGTAGTGTGTACATTGGGATAGTGACATATTGTCATCCAGGTAATTAATAATGCATCAATTTAACTGCAAAGTTCTGTTCATAAATGACTGCAATTGAAGTATAAATAACTGCATCATATAACTATAATCCATGTAAAATGGATTTGTAGGACTATGAAATAAAATTTTATTAAAAAGCAGTGTTGAAAATAGGACTAAATTCTCTGMTAGAAGAACTACTACTAATTACTTAGATACATAATAATTACACAAACTACAATAACTAGGTAATTACATAATAGTTAGAGTTACAGTGTTATAAAGTGTGATTGYTGCTTGTCTTATCCTAACTCATGTTATAGCATTTAACTTGAAATAACTTCCAAAAAAGAAGATTAATTTTAATATTTGTGGACTTAACACCTATTGAAGTAGATGGGAAAGTCTTTTATTTCAATTGGTTTTAGAATGGGATAGATAGATAAAACTATAATGTGAGGAATAATAATAACGTCCTTTGAAGAAAATGTGTGCTGCTTCTTACATTCATACCTAATAAAGAGCGAGAAAGAGAGAGAAAGAAAGAGAGAGAAAGATCTGGGGCAATTACCACTTTCTGAGACCAGTGAGAGTTAGGACCTACTCCAGGCACAGATTCAGGTAACTTGTCCTTCCATCTTGTTTTCTCCATCAGACTAAGCCTATGGTTCTTCCACATTGAGAGGAATCTTGCCTTTTTTTTCCCCTTTTTTCTTGTTTTTCTTTTTTTGTTTGGGTTGGGGTTTTTGTTTCTTTGAGTTGTTCTTTTCACGGATTTTCTGGGTTTTTTTTTTTTGCCTTAATGCCAGATACCTTCATGATATCTGAGCTGAATTCTTTTGAGTTAAGTTTTCTCACTCAGTCATATTTTATTCCTGTTTGTTTTACTAGCTGTCTATTATAAATAGCATAAAAGAATTACACTGGGCTTATGGAAGAAGGAAATTATTCACTACAGCTGCCTACTTCATGTGGTATAAAGAAATTCTACTTGGAGGATCTGAGAAGTGTCATATCTTTTGTGTACCACTAAAAGCAGTAAAGAAAGTCCTAATCTGTCTGTCCTTGATCTAAATGCAGTGTGTGATTTTACAGACAGTTCTTTGGCATCCCACTCTTCAGCATTCTGCTGACAAAACACTTGAAATTTCCTCTGCTTCCAGGGGTTACTGAGATTCCCTTGGTGCACAAGTTGCTCACCTTAGGGACTGACCAAAGAGTGCTGAACACCAGAGAAAGGAGGGATTGAAAGATCTTTTCCATAGGAGCAACAGTCTTCAGTGCAATAGGTAAGGTATCTTCATTTTCATCATCACCTTCTTCGCCCCTAAGTTTTGCTGGTGAATGCAATTTCAAAAAAAMCAGTCGGAGAATTTAATCTCAAAAATTCAGAAATTAAATATTCCAGCATTTCCAAGACAAAATATTCTGCTTTTGGCTTRCCTGCTATTCATCTAACCTTTTCATCTCCTGACAAACTTTGGTGACAGAGGTTAGACAGAAGTTCTAACTTTGCTGATGTTTTTAATTATAGAGGAGCCAAGAGATCAGTGGGATTTTATTACTTATAACAAGTATCTAGTACTCTACAACCTGTTGGACACAAAAACAGAGGAGAAAGTTCTGTCATTATGGCATACGTTCTCCTGAGAGAAGATAAATCTTTACATGTGTCTGCTGGCCATTGACAGATGGCCTTATTTGTCTTTCATGTCTGAGCATTCTCACAGCTCAGAGCTGCCTTTCCTGCTCCTCTTTCCYGCTCCAGCCTCCTTGCAGCAGCAGAGGTAGAACAGAAAGCAAATCTGTCTCTTACACATCCAAGCTMAATCCTCTGCATTTAAAATGTAAGTTAACTGGGTTTAGCATTGCACTGGGAACAAGGGAAGAGTCATAGAAATTTTTCCCATTTTTCCTTACTTACAAGGAAGCACTGACCCCTGGAAGAAACACAGGAACTTAGGAGAACTCATCACAAAAATGACCAATAAAGCTCTTTAAATATTTAAGACAAATCCTCCCTACTTTATCCCTGTTAGCTATCCAAATGAATTAAACAGTGCCAGCTTGTTTAAGAACAATTTTTTCTCACCTATTAGTAACCTTGCCATGTTCATGAACATTTTAGATTAGAAATAGGAAGGAGATCAGGTGGTTATAAAGTATGYTCAAAGTTGTCACAAGACTATCACAGACTATCACAAGATAGAGATAGGATGAAAAGATGATGCCAGTTACAATGAAATGAATTGTTATCATTGAAATTACTAGGGAATCTAATAACAATACAATAATAATTGCTATCTTGGAAAAAACTACAGAAGCATTTCCAATTTCTTAGTTTAAAACCCCTGTCAAAGATCAATGAAAACATATGCTAACATTTAGCAATTAATTATTKATAATTCAATTTAACTCACTCTCTGTGCTGTTTACTGAAATTAAAGTCATTTAGTAATCAATAATCATCCTTATAAAACAAGGGTAAGACTTAGCTTACAATAGTGCAGATCAGTAAATTAGCTCATCTAATAGAACCTAATATTTTAATTCAGCACTCTAAGAAATAGTGGGCATTAATTTCACTGAAGCAGCCATGAGGAATATGGATCCTTTGTGCAATTTCCATCATGAAAATTACAAAAAAGAAAATCCCAGTGATGATGGACTTCTTCATTGCAAGTTTTCAACTGTGTGGGAMAACATAAATGGTCCTGTTTCCTTGAATACAGATGGACTCAATAAATGAAATAATCTTGCCTTGCTAGCAGTACAAAGCAGTTCCTTAAACATTGCTTCTCGCAAAAGCATTCTCTCAGCCTCTGCCCAGATTCATGCTATGACCATTTATTTAGTTGTCTTGGATTTTCCTGCTGTTCCTACTCCATATGCCATTTCTGTCCCTTCTTTCTCCTAGGCACACAAATCTATTGAACAGCACTGTCTCCTGACAGTCAACACTTCTAACAATTCATTTTCTGACATCAGAGTATCTATGTGACCCAGGTGTTATGGTCGTGTATCTCACTAGTCTTAAAAATGTCAAGTTCCATTCTTCCACCTAGTCCCAAAGCCCCTTAATCACATAAGATATTCTCTTTTCTAATTAGAGTACATACTCCACAGCTTCAGTGATGTTTTCAAGCACTCCTGGCATAGTAGGGTAACATTTCACTATACAATAAGTTTTCATTACTGCTCTCTAACCAATCATTTATATAATAATAGTATATAAAAACRTGCAAATGTAGTTCTCACAATTTGATTTCTAACATAATTTTTGTAATCCTTAAATTTTTCTTCAAGGTTTTAGGACTGCAAACAGATGAATATGTGGCTAACTAGGACCAATATTAACTTAGCTGGACAGGATATAAGGAACTCCAGTGTATGACACAAGAAGATGCTTGATATGACAGACAACAGTAAAAGAAGCTGATAAAGATTAAGGATAACTCCTTGATAGACRGCCAGATTTAACAGGTGGTTAAGGGGAATGTATAAGAGGAATGATCAAACTTCACAAATAATGGATGCAGAAATAATGTACTGCAGAACTTCTTGCAGAACAAATATCTTCAATTTCTTATGCAGACAGGGAAAACCTTCTAGTGAAGTGAGCAGGCCAGTGATAAACTGCTGTAAGGCATAGTACTCTCTGGTGGGATGTTCCTGGCTAGAACAGGTGCCTGCCAGGTGCCTGCCATAGCAGCTCTATCATTTCCCTCCTCAGCTGGGCTTGGAAGGGAAAATGAATGGCTCCTGGGTTGAGATAAGGRCAGAGAGAGATCACACAGCAATTACTGTGATGAAAAAAAAACAGAATCAGGTTTGGGAAATAATTTATTGCAAACCAAATCAGAGTAGTTTAATGATAAATCAAAACTAATTCTTAAAACACCCTTCCATCACCCCTCCAATCTTCCAGGGCTCAACTTCATATTTCTCTACATCATTCTGTGCAGCAGCAAAGGGAAGCAGGGAATGTTGTCTGTAGACTGTTCATCACATAGAGTCTCTGACACTCGCTGCCTCCTGGGGAAGGGCTCCTCATACTCTYCCCCTGCTCCAGCGTGGGGTCCACAGTCCTTCAATGAGAGTCCTCCCCATGAGCTGCAGTTCTTCACAAACTGCTCCCATTTGTGTCCCAGCCAAGGGTACAGTCCTATAGGAACACAGAATCAYAGGATATCCTGAGTCAGAAGAAATCCATCAGGATCATTGAATCCAGCTCCTGGTTCTGCACAGAACACCCCAAGAGTCACACCATGTGCCTGAGAGTGTTGTCCAAACACTTCTTGAACTGTTTCAGGCTGCTGCTGTGACCACTCCCCTGGGGAGCTTGTTCCAGTGCCCAACCACCCWATGGATGAAGAATCTTTTTCTAATATCAAACCTAAAACACCCCAAAATATAATATCTAACCTAAACCTTCCCAGCACAGATCCCTTTTGTGGGGTAACAAGTCCTGACAGCAAAATTGCTCCAGCATGGGGTCCTGTGGCCACAGGTCCTGCCAGAAGCTTACTCTAGCATGAGCATCCCATGGAATTACAGCCTCCGTMAGGAAGCTACCAGCTCCAGCATGGGTTTATCCAGGGGGCACATGTTGGTYTCTGCATCCCCATGGACCTCCATGGGCTGCAGGGGCATCTCAGCTCCAGTGCCTGGAGCACCTCCTGCCCCTCCTTCTGTGCTGACCTTGGGTGTGCAGGGATGTTCCTCTCACATATCCTAATCCCTCTCTCTGGCTGCTGTAGGTCAGCTTTTTTTTTTTCCTCTTCTTAAACAAGTTATCTCAGAGGCACTACCRCCATGTCTGATGGGCTTGGGCTTGACCATTAGCTGGTCTATCTTGGATCCATCTGGCATTGGCCCTGTTGGACGTGGAAGAAGCTCCTGGCAGCTTTTCACAGAAGCCATCCCTGTAAGTGACTCTAATTTAACATTAATCCTTCTTCAAAGAAAATTTAACAATTCTYATTCATCACATCTGTGCTTATAATGACATATTAAGTTATCATAAATAAATCTTTGCCATTAAAGACTCTTGATTGGTTTTTAAATTATTTTTTCCATAGCATATATGTAGATTTTAAGGAATTTATTTCAATTTTTGTGAAATTGTCATCTAAGAGAAGGAAAGTAGAAGGACATTGATGATGAGTCACCGTCTTCCTAGTTATTTACAACTGTGGGTAACAAAAATCTTATTTCAGTAAATGCCAAAGAAASTGTCATGGAAGCCTGACTCATGCTTGTAATGGAAATTTCAAATCAAGGTGCTGGAGCAGAAACCACCATAACAAAGTGCCAGAAATGCTAACGTTCAGAATGATTTGCATTTTTTTTTAGATTAAAAACATACATTACTAATATGATAGCAGTCTAAATAATTAATTGCCACTACCTTTTAATTTAYTTTATCTCAAAATTTGCAACAAATACAGTTATAAACTCATTCCAGAAATGTTTTATTTGGAGCTACATAAAACCAGCAGGAATCATGGAGTTTTGACTATTCATGCATTATAGGATGGGCATTCACCATGCATTTAAGTCTTTACTTGTTTCATTGAACCTTTGTGTATTGAAATATTTCTGTCAAATCTGAGGAAAGTGGTAACCATAATAAGGTCTTCAACCAAGATGAATCTTGTTTATTGTTTAGAAAAGCAGAGTAAATTGAGAGCAATGTCTTTTTCCATGAGAGAACTTGAGTGCTGTTGAAAGGAGTATTGGAAAACAAACATGACAACACTAAGAGCTACGTTCACAAAAGAGTTTGCATCACACAAGTTTAATATTTAGTTGCCCTGTGCTCATACCCTGGCTGATAAACATCAAAGGCTAGATTACTCCCACAAATGAGCAAAAAATGACAACTTTCCAAAAATTCTTTTTTAGCTGCACTTTTAGAAAACAGCAGAGAAGGAAAGGAAGGTTAGTTTGGTCTGTTCTCTGACTGGAATGTTTCTGATAAATGCCTCACCATGAACAAGTCACCCTATAAGGTGTTCAAACTCTTTTGATGTATTCTTAGAACTCCCTCCTTGCTAGAGCATAGTCTCCTACTCTTTTCACTCGAATGGTCTGTGTACAAAACCACATTGTGATTCATGGCCCACATGGAGTCCTTATCCTGTTTTTCTACAATCCATTTCTAATTTTCCTGTAGAACTGAATGCAAAATCTTATCTCTCAATAATGTGGCTTGAGTCTTGATCCCATAAAATCTGTGGACTGCTGCCCTGCAACCCAAATAGCTAAATTTGGTATTCTTTCACTGAATCAATGGAATTTATTTCACCTATGGATTTTGTCTATCCATAAGGTGCTAAACATTATAAATGTCTAGATCTATCTTTCCAGCCTCAAAGGAGTTACTCCAAACCTCCAGGTTACTCAAAAATCTTCAAAGGCTTCTGCTTACAACTTAAATGTAAATGTATGAAAGAAGAAACACCTTTAAAATGAAAGGTTTAAAATTCTGATTGTTTTAAGGGCTGTGTAACTTCAATCAATATTCTCCAGAAGGAAACTAAGCTTACACACTCAAGGTGAGACTTAGCTAGAGTGAACTACTATGATCTTTAAGACAAAGAAAAGAGAAACYTGCTGCTTAATTTTCAATAGCGAGRTGTTCATCCAGGGAATGAAACTAAAAAAGGATTTTGTCAAGGTAGCTGAATAAAGAAAATTTATCGTTCAAAGTCAATTCAGAAGAATTGTCCACCTAATAATGATATTCTGAAATATTTTGTGAGACAAATATTCATTTAATTAAAAAGAATTTTCAGACAATCAATATCAACAAAGAAATAAATAATAATAATGAGAGCTCAGTCACACCAAGGAAAATATTAACAAGGTGGATAACCTGAGTAGCAATGTATTATGCATTGTGTAATGGGATTGTAGTATTCATTGTTTTGTATTTSTGTTTAAAGCTGAGCGAGGGGGTTGGGAGAAAAAAGAGCAATGAGAGTCAGAAATATGGAAAGYAAAATAATTGGACTTCTTTAGCTGATAATAAAGAGCATTGAATCAGTTATGACACAGATTTCATCTATTAAAAAAGCTACTGTAGAGGGGCAGGAACGATTTGTTCTCCATCTCCAGAGAGGATTGGAGAAAAAGTAATGGGCTTAAACCGCAATGAGGACGACTGGATAGATTTATGAAGAAACTTTATAAAAKTGAGGAGAGTTAAGTACAGCATCAGACCGCCACTAGCAGCTATGCATTCCATATCACTGGAGATCTCCAATATCACTTTAGAAGCACATCTGCAAGGAATGAAAGACGCTGCAGATCTTTCTTTGGGACACAGTGATAGATGTAGATGACTTCAACCTACTTGCAGTCTGAGTGAGTCTGCGAGATACAGAGTACTACAAATAATTACCACCTGTAAAGTTCAGGAATGTCCAGGAGATGTTGCATTGAAAAGGGACACTTTTCAGGTTTAACAGCAAGTAGTATTCCCTGGCTTATATGTTAACAATSACCAGGAATACATTTGAGAAACAGAAATGGGGAAAGGTCTAATGTTCCCAGTTCCCACTGTAGTTGGTAACAASAGTACTGTTGATCTCAAGGTAAAAAAGATTAGGAACAAGAAAAGAGTAATATATCATGGACTCAAAGCTGTAAATTATTAATTTAAAATGTTTCCAGTGCCTCCTGAAACACAGTCTGAAAATGCACTAAGTCTTATTATTTTCATAGTGACAGACTACAAGAATGAATTCTCTGAGTGCAGTGCTAGAGCTTTAGTGAATATAATATACAAAACTCCACTTGAGGGAAAATCCTCATCTTACTTACATATTTTGAAAATGCCACTGAAAATCTAAGATAAATAGATATCTAGAACACCCAGTTGAAGGAGTAATATTTTYCTGTCATCTGATCTGTGTTCCCAGTTCCCACTTTATCTGTGTTATTTGACCTGCATTTACAATCTTCAATCTCTCTTTGAAYCATAATCCTCTCTAGCCTGCTGGGCCCTAGCCCTTATGTGTAAATGCTACTGTCAAAGTGGTCATGTATAGAGAAATACAGGGGTTTACAGAAGAATCCCATTTTTGAAACAAAGACTGAGAAATATGCACTGAAACAATTATAAACAGRCAAAACAAAGCAGGGAGAGAAATCAATACATGATGGTGAGCTGGAATTTTGTCTTATGTCACACTTCACTTTGCTRGAGAAATTAAAGTCTCTAGAGCTATTTGCAGTCCTAGACTGGACTAATACCAGAAGAGACTCTGCCCTTCACAAAAGCCACCTGGGAACAAGCACACTGGGAAAACCAGTGTGCTGCAGTCTGGGAAAGGGATAACCAACCCCTGGACCACAGCAGGCATGAACTAGACTAGAGAAAACTTTTCTCTCTTGTTGGTTGTGCAGTCTGACTGAGAAGCCAACTAAATTGGGTAYTATGGGTGCTAGAAAATAGGGAAGGACAGACTCCAATGCAGACTGAAATGATTTACTAAAATCAGCTACAAGTGTCCAAATGTAACTATATTGATCTGAGCCCCAGCTTTTTATAAGGAAGTGCAAATACATAGAAATTGACCAGCCATTGTYGTCAGTTAAAACCAGAAGCAAATCTATCACCTGTTTTAATCACCTAAATTTTCCACAGACCATATAATTTACTATTCTATTGTTCCAGGTCTATTTATGTTMGTTTATCTAAAGCATGTCTACTAGATAGGTATGTAGTTTTGTTTGAAGACAAAAGAAACAAGGAAATTCATCACTTTCAGTTTTTTGTCATCTACATCCCTGCATATGCCTGATTATGCCATAGTCAAAAATCYGTGTTGTTTTTCTCATTTGAATTGTTCTAGCTTTAAGTTCCAATGGTTTTAATTTTTGCAATATCTTTTTTCCAAAAGATTGAAGAGCCAATTAGTATCTGCTATTTTCCTCCACTGAAGATCTTTACACACCTTAATTAAGTCACTGCTCAATCTACTTTTGATAAGTTATGCATATTGATTTCTTACTSGAAAGCATTTTCTTTTCTCATCAAAAAATTTTGCAGCTCTCTCTTCAATCAGATTTTCCTTGTGAAAAAAAAGGCAAGTGCAGTGARAAGCAGCAAGAAGAAATTCCAGCTCTGAAACCTCATGACAAAGTTTCCTCAGGGTTCTTCTTCACCATCCTGGAATCTTTAGTCAACTATTTGTCATTTTCCATTTATTTCCAGCTGGGTTGGATCAAACAATGTTCTGAAACAACACTTCAAATGCTGATGATTAATATTAATCAGTGGCCAGAGTGGTATGTGGCAATAAATCATTTAATGCTTTAACATCACAAGTATTTGATCTGTTATTAGAGGGCTAATGTTTAATATCATTGCTGACAAATCTGCATGAGTTGGGCCACTGAATTGTATTGTGGTATAAGATAAGACAAATTCTTTTTTTCGACCTCTTCCTTCTCTGTAAGTCCTCTGAGTTAATAAAGGAAATTTGCTCCAAAACCTGCATGACAATGCCATAGGATGATCAATTTTAATTCTTAGAAGATTAAAAGGGATATTTTTGTTATTTCACTGTGGTTACCTTACTTAACCTTTTTAGATTTCTAATGAATGTGATTCAGTGTACGAACTTAACTTTTGTGTCAAAGATTAAGGCTTTCTGGGAGAGGAAGCTATAAACTAGGAAATATCTTAAGTGTTATTTAAWATGCCTGCTGTTTTTCTGCTCACACTATCACTCATGGAAAGCAGAAAATAGGAGAAGAGTGTAAAAAAGGAATGACCTATGATTCTCAAAAAAACCAAAAATTATCACATCATGCAAACTTTCTATAATTAGAAATCATAATATATTATCTTTTTACTTTTGGACCCATCATGATAATTTTTCAAGGAACTTAAAAAGGAATTTTAAAGTTTTTGCAATTTTACCTGCAACTCTGAACTCCAGTTTACCCTTTGTGATTCAATATGATGAAAAAAATGGTAGACAGAATAGAGCTATTCAGTATTAGCAGAAAAAAAAAGCTACATTATGAGAGAAAATTATCCTGCTGGGAAGGAAAAAAGACCTGCTTCTCAACTCTACAAAATTAGAGGCCTCTGGGCACTAAAATTACATCAGTAGAGCAATCTTGCAGAGGTAAATTAAAGGTTTGCGTTAAAAACCCATCTTAACATAAAGAACAACCAGTAAAATACTCTCCTCTTGGGGACATGGTCCATGGACAAGGAGCCAAGGACATCCCAGACCTCTGCCTTGCCCTTGTTCCAAGGGCAAGTGTGCCAAGCAGGGTCCTGTTGGTGCCACAGTGCCATAAGGAGTCAKCTGCTGCGAGCCCCAGACAGGCAGAGATGAAGGTAAACAGACTGATGGAAACTAGAAGGCTACAAGGCACCATTGCCTAGAAACCAAAATTATACCAGACCACTGCTCATATATGTGGGCATTGCATTTATTCTTTGAGAATCTTTTATTCTTCCCGAGAATATGTAATATCTAATCGCTTCATAAATGCTGAGAATTGCATTGCATGAAGTAAACATCACTTCAGTCAGTAGAAACAAATAATGAAATGTTTGAGGAGTCTTATTTTAATGGTGTCAGAACAGACACCATTTCGACTGTGGCACAGATGACACGGGTTAAGACTGAACATCTGCATGTCTCATACCTGATATTACAGTAACTCAAAGAATCCCTCAAGCATAATCAGAACAGATCTCTTGTCATTCAGATGACTATTAAACAGATATTCTGGAAGCATTAAAGAGAAATTGCAAATTGAGCTATAAAATAATACTGACTGATTTTGTAAGTAAAAATCTGTACACAAATTTTCCAAAGCACTGAAATTAAACAGCAAATTCTTTTCTAATATGTTCTCATGCCTACATTTCAGAAAAATAAGCTATGGAAGTACTAAAAAAATCAATAATCTTAACTGAAACACACAGTGTAGCCTTCAGCACTGACCTGTTAGCTCATCTTAAACACGTACCTAAAATAAAAACCTTTAAATATTGTCCTAAATCAATGTGCTCTTTTAAATGGAGTTTTCCAAAAACCAGTAAAGGACATGTTGTGGCCAATATACATGGGACACTTTATTACTCATTTCCATGCATGTTTGTATGTATTCCTCAGTGAGTTACTTCTTTGTTCATTTTGTAATTTTTTTTTCTAGGTATAGTGTAGGACTGGAAAGAATTCTCCTAGGACATCTATGCAGACCTAAGCTCATACAAACAGATACACCATATATTGACCCATGCTATGAAAAACCTGCCTTCTTACTGGAAGACCATTCCAGAATGTCTACCTTCTTTCAGACCAAATTTGCAGTATGCATCCACGAAGAACATTCAGATTGTATGATATTGCCTTTCTTTTCAGGGATTCAGTTTAGTCTCCTGTATCTCATGAAATTTCTCATCAGGTTGGTAAATGAATAATGTGGGTAGTACTCATGCATCATTAGGAACCCTTTTCAGTAGCTCAAGGCAATAATTAGAAAGAAACATAGGAAGAAATTCATTTATTCTCAAGCATGATGAGTCAGATATGGGGATATACGTTACATACTTACATTTTCTTTTAAGATACGATTGTTGTAAGAAATACATAAGAGTCAGTCATTTCAGTTTTAATTAGGATCAGACAAAGTGTAATTCTCAATCCAGAGGTTCAGCTATCCTTGATCAAGCACWGGTTTCGTGCAGCTGTGTGATCTTTACTCAGTTTTACCAAGGAAATTGTAACAAATTGTGACAAGAGCACATGAGCTAAATCCATGCACTATAAGAAAAGTGAAACTACAGATAAAAATATAGTAGCCGAGATTCTAACAGTTAACACCTTGACTTCCCTATAAGGAAAAGGGGTTGAGAGGTAGGTAAGAGGGTGTCTACAGATTCTCTAGGATGGCWGCTTCAAAACACCAGGGATCAGACCTTTCCATGGACTAACAAAGACAAATTCTTGCTGCCTGATTAATAGCTGAGTGCACTGGTGTCTCTCCAGGCATGTGAGTGTAAACTGGTCCTTCTGGTCTCCTGGACCTGGCTGCCTCTTTGAATTAACCAGTAAGTTAAAAGTCATGCCTTCTGAATCCATCCTCCTGCAGATTCTCTGTGCATTCAACAAATGTCATCTGATTTACATAACCCAGAATGGAAGAATTACCAAGAGACTTCACTGCTGCAATTGGTCCAAGCTTTGCTGGGTCAGCACCACAGGCTAGCGGCAGCTTGTCTTCATCTCACCTACCTTCTACTGAGTAGAAGCTATCTCTTCACTTCTTGAGGTTTGAATAGTACATTCTCTGTGCCCATAGTAGTGATACATAATGTAATAACAGATGGTAAAAACTGAAGCCTATTTCTTTTCCTTTTGAAGCAAATAGGCAAATATCTAGGTAAGAAGTGAGACTTCAGTCATRAACCCAAATTTCTCCTTTATTTCACTACTTTTTCCTGTAGACCATTTCTCACTTTACTGCTTCCATAAACCCACTCAACATTAGTACTTTACAAGCAGAGAACAAGATGTGATGCCTGAAGCTCTGAGTTTGCCCATTTTTTTTCCTAATGCCTTGAACAATTTCTAAATGTGGTCTGTCAGCATTCTCCTAGAAGAGATAGAACAGGAAAAGACTGGGTTTTAATTCTAAACATGATCCTTTTGAACACATCACAGTAGATGGCCACAGACATTATTGGCAAAAAACGTATTTGTTTGAGCTTAATCTCTGATTAACAGCTTTCCCTGGCTCAATTTTGAATTCATGTGGGGTCATTCTGCTGAGATGAAAAGTGCATTTAAAGCTCTTTCTCATTCTTTTCTGAGCAAAGCACGACCTAGATACCAAGCCTATTACAGCCTAATAGAAATAGCTTGACAATCACCAAACTCATCTAACTGGGAACATTTTCTCTTTATGTTTTCAGCTTTTCGRGACCTGTTGACAAGGCTCAAGGTGGGATGCTGCATGCAAAACCAAGGTATTTACAAAAGGTTAATAATATAAATTTCTTGAATTTGCACTTTTTGCCCTTAGAGAAATATGCTGTACAATCCCTATGTTGCATTTTACTCAAGGGTCATAAAGACTTACCATGAATCAAAATTTGCAGGATATTTTTGATATAGGGATATATTATATGCCCCATTTTATGGATGTGCAAATAGTCATAGGAAAGTAATATGATTTCTCAAGTGCCAAAGTGCCAGGTAGGATTTCTCTCATCTGATATTATCTGCCTGCRGGTCAAGTCTAGCCAGATTGTGTCCATGACCTTTAATGCTTTAGTAAAAGGAAGACACATTTGTCCAGAGAATGATGCATCTCACCTCTCTTCCACCTTACTTTATTCCATCTTTCTACCTTTAACATTTATCTTAGGCTGACAGAGATCACCTTGTGGATGAAGCCACTCCTTTCCATTTGCTACACAGGGAACTTTGGTGACTAGCTCAGACTTGACAGCTTTTAGACAGATAAAGTTAGACAGCTATATTATTAGTATTAGGTGATATGGAGACCACCTTTAGTGATAAATAGAAGCTGGATTCATCACGTTTTTTTCCCTGTCTTGATTTGCAAGATCTGGATTGAATACATGACAGGTCTGTGGCACTTACTACCTTTTACAATGTAATATCTTCCTTGTTTATGCAAAGACTGTTACTAACAGCAACAGCAAAACCAAACCAAATACCCATTACTGCAAATTATTATGGGATTTCTTCAGCCAAATTGAAAGCTATGCTGATTTACACTTCTTGAGCATCTTTTCCTTTTAGAATATCTATCAACTAACAAGGGAGTCAATTTTCTTGAGTAAAGCTTCTCCAGTACTGTGGCCCTTTAAATGTTAACCTCCCTGGGCCTGAAGCAGTTATGCATGTGTACACAAGACTGAAAATACACCACAAAAACTTTCAGGATCTCTCTATCTATTTTTAGTTTGGGGTTGGGTCTGGGTTTGGTATTGTTTTTTGTTGGGTTTTTTGATCAAGTAGTGATATTAGTAGGTGCCTGCAGTGGATTGATTGTATCTCTGAGCTCCACAAAAKAAAGGAGCAGAAATAATGATAAAAGTTTTGGGAAAAAACAACATTAGACTTTAAACAGTATCATTTTTTCATTTAGACATTTTTTCATTTGTCATTTCATCAGAGCCTGACATAGTGAAAAGACAGAGACCTATCCATGTTTAATCCTTGATGCCTAATTCCTCTTCAGGAGACAGATCACTAAGAAAATTATTTAGAATGATTTGCAGAGAATGCAGATATTAATCAGAGATTGAATTTTCAAAAAGGGATGAAGTTTTACAGGGGTCCAAAACTCCAAACATAGTCACATAATTGCTGAAATTGAAGAGAAGGTTATTTCTGTGGCTTAGGAGAGTGGACCCTTCTTCTTAGAGTAACACTGTGATACTCAAGAAAATTAGGTATAAATGATGGCAGTGCTCCTGCAGTTCACATAAGCAAGTCATGAATTATTTTTCTGTCTGTTAGAAATAAGCTGGGACTTAAAAATTACTTGACTGGTTTGACCTGTCTGACAATGTGACCAAGAGAAGCTGAGAATAATTTTGGAAAACTTCCAGCTATTGTTTAGCTTTGGTAAGCTTCAGTAAGTGCTTAGATAGTAAGAAATAAACACAAACCAAGATTTACTCTGTGCCCACTACCCACTTCCTACTTGCAAGATCCCCAAAAGGCTGGTGGCAAAATACCTCTTTCCTGAGGCAAGGTAGAAAAAAAGAACAAATGGCACATGGCTAATACTGGCATTAGTTCTGGTTCTAGAGTAAAAAGAGATATACTGGCTTTACTCTAGAGGCATTTCTCAATTGCAATCAAGTGTTTAACTCTGCAGTGGCTGTAAAATTAAGAGAATAACAATGGCAATAGCTTATGTCAAGGCACCGTAGTCTCTGTAGTGTCTCTGATTTTCTCTGCAAATGTAACAGAGAGAAAAATATCAGCTTCCCTTTTTGTGATTTTCAGTAAGTATTCCTTCAATGAAAAAGCAAAAGATCTTGAGACACCTGTTTGGCAAGTGTTGGYAGCAGTAGAAGTATTTTCTTCTAATATATAAAAGGAATACTTTCCAAGAGCCTTTCAAAGTATGGATTTTTCTCGTTAACACRTACTTAAGTGTCAGGGCCTCTAGCATACTCTCAAGGTCAGTTTCTCTCATTTATTTGCCATTTTTCCCTCAGAACCAGACAAGGTATTTGTTTTACGAGATGGACAGCTGAGGGGAGAGGCCTGTTTCCATCAATGACCAGAGACTCTACTACCTTTTCTTCCTTGCTCTGCTTGCCATGAGGTGACAGACACTTTTAGGGCACAGACTGTGCATC
The DNA here is from genome assembly GCA_014549065.1 of Cardinalis cardinalis. Taxonomy (NCBI): domain Eukaryota; kingdom Metazoa; phylum Chordata; class Aves; order Passeriformes; family Cardinalidae; genus Cardinalis; species Cardinalis cardinalis. The sequence goes on from JACDOX010000034.1 coordinate 6,393,192, forward strand.
CTGTGACTAATTTATACCAGCATCATAATGCTTTGTAGTAACAATTAGTGAAGTTCCAAGAAAAGAATATGCAGCCAAATTTTATGCTACAAACTCAGTCTAAAAGGAGGGGTTCTTAGGTAATACTCTCCAGGYGGTCAATCAGATATGTACACAAGGAGTATTTAAGCATTAAAATGTTGCACCCTTCAGAAGATTAAAATTTCAATAAATGAGCCAATTTTTGATCACCATTTTCCACTGTTCCCTTGTGAGCCTTCTGTCACCAGCAGTGTCTGTATTGAGTGCAGATAAATCTGGATCTTCCTCCTCCTCAAGACAGAAAGTGTGATAGAAACAGTTATATCTCAAAATTATCTGCTCTGTTTCATATCAGATGAAGAGCTCACTGGTAACACAAGAAGAATTGCAAAGCATGCTACACATTTAGGATCTCACCGTAATAGAGAGATGATATATCTGTAGAGATTTTCTTTTGGAAGTGATCTTCTGCTAAGTCTGTTAAATTAAACTTTTAGATTGGCTATTATTAAATATTTCTCCTTTGAGAGGGCTTTGAAGCTTTTGGAAGTGGTTCCCCAGTAAAGTGGTTGTGTTACCATGTCTGGAGGTATTTAAAAAAAGTATTAATGCGGCACTTAGGGATATTATTTAAGGATGTAGTAGATAGAGTTAGAGTAACAATTGGACTTGATGATTTTAAACTTTTTTCCCAACCTAAATGATTCTATGACTTTACACCAAGGAGTGTCATCCAGCATCCAGAAACCCTTTGTCCATATGCCCCTTTTGCAACAGCCACTACCAACAACAGCACTATGTATCCYTTGTCATTACCTTCCAAAGTATTTCTAGGTATGCTCATGTGTGCATTTGAGTGTACCACCTTTAGAGCAGAATCCTAACTTTCATCCTAACTTTAGTTATGTATTTTTCGTCATGGTTTAACCCCAGCTAATTCCATACTGCCCCTCCTACTCCTCCCCACAGTGGTATGGGAACAGGATCAGAAGGCTAAAAGAAAAATCATAGGCTTAGATARAGACAGCCTAATAGGTAAAGCAAAAGCACAAGCAAAGAAAAACAAGGAATTCATTCACTGCTTCCCATGGGCAGGCAGGTGTTGAGCCATCCCCATCACAGCAGGGCATCATGTGTAGCGGTGACTTGGGCAGACACACCATCACTCCAATTTAACTGTGAACAACCCCTCTTCTCCCCCAAATTTGTACACTGATCATGATGACATATGGTCTGGGATATTCCTTTGCTCAGCTGGGGTTAGCTGTGCCTCCCATTGTGTGTTAACTTCTCACATGTAAAGTATTGTCTTAAAAACTAAGGAAATATTGCAGGAGGTGGAGAGCATTAAATGGTGGCGACACTCAGGAAGGGAATATATCCACATAAAAGAAAATTCTTGACTCTCCATCACTCATCCCAAAACAACTTCTCAGCTTGAAATTGCCATTAATTSATTTTGTGAATTTTTTTGTAAAAAAATGCAATGATACATAGATTTTCAAACATCCAATTGTGGTGACATAAATGGAGAGGTTGATTTCAAATTTGTATATGGAGAATGAAGGAATTAAATGTTCTTTTTTATATAGGAACTCTACTTTGTACTCATTTCCTGGAATTTGAAATTGAATTGCCTCYAGTATGAAAAAAAAAAAGAACCTAAAAAAAATCTTCGCTTATATCAGTAACTCTCCAGTGAGTGTGGAATACATGCAATTATGTGTACAAAGTTACGTGATGATATAAAGAATATATGTTCTGTAGATGAGTAAACAGACTTGATTAACTGCTTCATTAGAGCTCAAGAAAACACATTTACAGCTGAATGAGGAAGTTCCATTACACTACAAAAATATTTTGGGTTCATCTATATAAAACCTATCTCAGAAAATAAAGCATGCGAATATAGCTTTTTGGTTGGGTTGTTTCSAGCTTGTTGCCTTCCCATCTCATAACAGGCAATAACGGCTGATGTGAAAAGAAGCTGTTTGCCTAAACAGTCTTAAAATAATTTGAAGACTTGCAATAGCAACACTTTTTAAAGGTATTGTTTGATTGGTACTCTACAAATAGATTGAAAAACATGTATATTCTTCATATTTCAATCAAAACCTGGGAGAACAYATCTAATCTTAGCTTAAGCTGTATTTAACTCCTTTTATTAACTTTTACTAAAGTGATGCAAAAAATATGGTTTTCCGCAAGAATTGCATTTATTACTAATTTTTTTAAATCTTTTGTGAAAATCCAAGTTTAAAAGAAGTCTGTGCTATTTCATTATACCATTTTATTGCAATAAAAAGAAGGTTCACTAATTAAACCAGTGAGATTCACTGCAAATGCTGCTAGGATTTATTGCAYTTTTACAAGTCTCTAAAACAGTACAAAGCACATGCCAGGAACTGAATCCTAAAAAAAGATGGCCAGATAGACAGTAAGTCCTATAGTAAAAGCCCAGGATTAGCTAGTTTCTGTTTTGCAGGATTTCTACAGGCTATTCTTATATAATTCTAATTTCTTCATAAATATGTTCTTCAGAATCAAGTCAGAGGCATTAGAGAAATCTGTACAGAACAAATGAATTGTACTTGTTTTATCTACCAAGAATACTTCTCCAAAGATTTTCCTCTAAGTTTTTCCAGATTAATTATACTGGTTCTTTAACCCTTTAATACATATGAGATTTATCACAGTTTCTCTGTGAATTAACATTATGATGGTGAACCTGTAACTGAGAAAAGTTGAGCAATTTAGTCTCTTTAAAACAAATTGCAAAGCATTTGCTTCTTTTGGAACATTGGAGCTTTTACAGCATTTCAAGGCTTATTAAAAAATTAACATCAACAGCCCAGAGAGATCCTTAGCCACATCCTTTACATTATTAGTCATAAATTACACAAGAACCCCTTCATTGCTTTCATCACCTCTCCATGTGACATTATTCAGATGTCTGCTCTTCAAATAGAACTGATATATTTATTGAACATCCAGTAATTTACTGATAATTCTATATAYAATATCAAGACCACTTTTTTTCTTTAATTATACCTTGTTCTACTGRGATTTCTATGAAAGTATGTCCTCATGTTATTATTGTTTCTAATAGACATATGTTAGTCCTGTATAGTGTGGTTTTCCATATAATGTTGTTTKATGACTCCTATCATATAAGAAATATATAATAAGTTTTTGGGATTTTGTGGCACGTGACTGCTCTCTTTTACATAATTTCTAACCAGTGTGACCTTCTTTCTCCAGAGTGACTGTAGCTTTTCTGGTACTCACCAAAGCATTCTTAAATAACTCCTTGTTATCCCTCATATTTTTCATTACTTATTTATTTATTTCTCCCAGCTTTTGCTTTCTGCCTACAATTGTATTTAGCCTGCAATTTTTATAGCTACTTGAAAAGACTGTTGCCTATAACTATTTCTGGATAAACACAATGAACTAATCTAATACATCAGTAAATGTTTAGAATATCCATGAAGAGCTATAAGTATGCTACAGTAGAAGGCTTCAATATCATGAAGTCAAAGATTCTTTTTCTGCCTTCCTTTTCAAACCTTGCAATTCCTATACAATTATATAAAAAAATAGAGATAACAAGGGTATTTGATAGCTTTCCTGAGTGCCTGTGAGTACCTTCTCTATGTTTTTAGCCATACTCATAGCACTGTTTTTGTACAAATGTTCATGTTAAGAATTTCTGCCTTGCTRCAATTCCTCATAAATTATCATATGCCCCTACCACATCCTGCTGCAGCAGGGAAATGGGAAAAGTGTGTATGTATTATCACTTAGAAGTATAGTTGAATACTTCAGTAGGAACTAAAGAGATCTTTCAGAACTTCAGTCAGTATTGAGCCTTGCATAACTGAAACATATCTAAGTATTTTCTCAGACCTCATATGTCTCTAGGATGTTTTTTTTTAAATAAAAACACAAAATAAAAAATAAGCTTATCTGGAGAAGATCTTTTTCCTTCTTTTCTGTTCGCTGGATAAGAGAAGGCTGAGGTCCTGGTTCAGCACCTTATCAGTTAAAATRATTTCTTTTACTTCATACAACACAATATTGCATGTGCCAAATCTGTTTCAAATGCACAGGTTTAAAAGTAACAGAATCAACAGCATAACTACATTMATGATCTAATCATTATTCTTGCAGTCAGCACTACTATTTTGCTTTTGCCCTTGGCCTCTTAATCCATTCCACTAATTAGTTTTTTTACCCTCTAAACCCTYATAGTATGTGCCTGCTGTGTGCATGCTCTGGCCTTTAATCACCAAACACTCCATTTTCCACACAGATGTTTACTACAATCTCCTCCTTTTATCTTGGCTTATATATTGACTTTTCATCCGTGGATTTGKCCTATTAATCTTGTTCTATTTTTTTAGAACAAGGCCTGCATGGTTTTCCCATTTTTTTAAGAAAAACATTTGATGTCACAATGGTGTATAAAAGGTGTTGTATCCTAAATCCATCATCCAAAGCCTTTTGGTTATCCATTGACGTTCAAGAAAAAGCTCTATCTAATGCTTTGAGTGAGGGGCAATACAGAGCAGATAGCTAATGAATAGCTGAGGAATAAATCCTGCATTGTGTTCTCTGAAATGACCCTTCCTCAGGGAGAATTATTGTTTTGAAAATTAGCTAAAAGCACAAATCCAGGAATGTTGCGCTTCTCTACAAGACAACTCAGTACTTTGTAGAAATTCTGTCTTACATCTAGTCATGCCTACAGGCTACAAGAAATTTAGTTTATTTATACCAATATCTCTGCTCTCCCTGGAGCTCAGCTGTGATGGGGTTCACACAGCTATGGGGTGTGAGAGACATGTTCTCTTTGTTTTTATAGGTTTTATTCCTACCATTTTTCTTATCATGGGAAGTACCAGATTGTAAATTCTTTGAGCCATACTAATATCTTTTTTTTGTTTTTACTGTGAAGCTTGCTGGATAGATCAGAGYTAGAGAAGTGGTTAAGGTTTGTTTAACATTCTCTCATGGCACTTTACCTAGACACAACTCTCTTTCAGGACAGACTTTGCTCAGCTGAATCACTTCTACACCACAGACTAAATCACAGACTGTTTCCCCTGCCTTGTCTCAGGGATAGAGAAAACACTACAATGACTAAAAATGCTATAAAGGAAGAAAAAAGGAGGAATTTAAACTAATCAATTTCCTTACACTTTGTAACCTCCTTTTTGTGCAGGAAAGCTTTGTAATCTTTTATCCATCAACTAGGAGTACCTAGATAATGGTTTTAAACAAAACATGGGGACGAAAGAAGGCCTGCAGGTTACATTATTTGACAGAGTAYTATAAAAAATTAAAATAATAAAATAAAATAATAGCAATTAAAACCCCCAGTCTAACTTCTGGATATTATTTATTTCCCATTTGGTACCTTCTGGAACATTACCCTCCATCAATTCCACCAATATATAGATTTCAAACATATCGTGACTCCTAAATAAGCTTAATAGCTGCTGTTCCTGGCCTTCCTTAATGATTAATAATGATCAGATGAACCTATCTCTATTTTATGGTGAACAAGATAACTAATCTGTTAATAAACACAGTTTCACAGAGTCACACTCATGAATCCCAATGYGTAATGTTGCCTGGAATCAGTTGTAGGTGCAGGATTTAGTATTTCCCCTCTCTGAACTTCAGATATCTAGGRCCAATTTTACTTAGTAAATGGCTCAAGTGAAGGCCATTCTGTTCAGCTTGATATCTCCTAAATAATTTAAAGAAATCTTTTGGAAACAGCTCACTCTTCTTGAATGAGAACTAAAAATTATCTTGGTATACATAAATGACTTTTAAATAACTAAGAGTATCTGGGCTGAAATCTTAAGTTCACATGCCATTAACTTAAGTCATCAATTAACAAAGATTAAATCATTCAGAAGGATGTATTCCTTTTAAGATAGTAAATGATCTTTCTATATCCAGGCTCCAACCCCATTTTTCTGCTCTCATTGAAGGCTGGAGCTGCTTGTAGTCAACTAGACCCCAAATGTAATTGAGCCTATCCAGCCGGCAGATACCATAGTGACAGACAAAGAAATCCTTCTCTAATGAAGATAAATCCAGTGTCAGGCAGGATTCTGCTAGCACAGAAGTGATTCTCTAATTGACTCCRTTGTAAGGACGTAGGATTTATAGGAAGTGGATAGAGATGAATTTACTTCTAGTTGAAAAAGATTGGCAGGTTTACTACAAGTTATGATCCTATTTGAGGAAAGCAAAGCCTAAGGATTGGCCTTTCTAAAGGACAGGGTCACAGCTGTATGATCTGTGAAAATCACTTGAAGAATTACCTAGGCTTCAGAGCCTTCACTCTGACTGAGATGTGAAAACAGACTTAAACTTAAATCAGATTAAGCTRATTAAGAGTATGCTTACTTATTTCACTTCTTATTTTTCCTGGTAAATCACTTCATAAAGTTTTCATTTCAGTAGGTAAAATCACTTTCAGTTTTACTGTAAAGTTTTTTCTACTTTTCATAATGATTTGARGAGGAATATCAAACAATAGGTCCACCAAGATAATGGCAAGACCTTTTAGGGCTCATCTATTGCCAAGCAATGGCACTTCACAAATAAGATAAAGTCCTCAAAGGTTTGCAGAGTGCTCCCTTACAGAGCTCCAAGAGCACACTCAAAGCCTCTTATTGCCAGAAAGCATTTGACAGACAACAGACAGTAAAGCAAGAGTCTCCAATTCACTGGCACTCTCAGGATTCATCCTCAGAARAAGTGGCAAACCTGTTTGTGCTAGATTCACAAGGTGATTTTAGGCTCAGCACTTCACTGTCCAACTTGCAGGCAATTTGTCAAAGAGACATTGTAAACCCAAGGCGGTAAAATGATATCTCTATTGAGACAGAAGAGGAATCAAAAATAAATCTAAGCTTATAAAAAAGGAATGTCTGCAAGGTAAGTTAGCTAAAGCAGATCAGAGAAAAGAAGTCTCTGACTCACAAAGATTGGAATGAACATATGGTTCAAGATTTTTTTAGGAAAAAACATCCAGACAGGTACTCACACTCAACTCTTCCTTCCCTTTCTGATCATTCGCCTGGAATCTGATATGTACAGAAGGTACAGGGAAAGTTTGGATTGGATATTCAGAAAAATTTCTTCRCTGGAAAGGTTGTCAAACACTGAAAGAGGATGCCCAGGGAAGTGGTGGAGTGACCATCCCTGGAAGAGTTCAAAAGATGTGTAGATGTWGCAGCTGGGGACATGGTGGACTTGACTGTGCTGGGTTAACCATTGAACTCAATGATCTTAAAGTCGTTCTCCAATGTAAATTGTCCTGTGAGTCTATGAAGTAAGAGAAGTCTCTTCTTCGTCTAAAAGGCCAAGTTCGATCTAGAGTTAATGAGTATAACATTTCCCTTACAGAAAATAATATTTTAAAAAGCAATTTCCTGTTTTTCATTAGATAATTTTAAATTCTGTACAAAAAAATTATTTTTTATGTAGTGATAAATCTCAACCCAAAAGTTCCTCTCTTGTATAATTCTACAGGTTCAGTTTTGGTTTAAAGTGCCTTGCTAACTGAGCAGACCATAAATTTACTGACATTGTGGGACTGCAGAATAGCGGGTMTGATTTGAATAGTTAAAAATTGCTGATAAATGCTTCTTCTTAAACTATTTAGAAATCCTGTGAAGATCTATAGCTGTAATTAGACAGTGACCAAGACTTGTATTGGCTTTATAAACTGTACTATTTTGAGCAATACTTTTAAAAATCTGTATGCAACAGGCTTCAAAATTTACTGTCAAAGAATAAAGATGTTTTATTTCAGAAATTATCCTCAAAGAACCAGGGCTAAAATTTGACAAATATCCATTTCTCACTGAGTTTTCAGATAGAGATAGAGATTAAAAATAATAGTGTTAGAGTCTGACAACTAACCTTCTTGTAATCACTTAAAAGGATGTTTCTGTTGTCTCATCTGTAATACTTCCACATCTCTTCCTAGTTTTCTATGGCAGTCCTTTCCTTGGACAAGAAAGAATTTTAAGGAGGCATTAAGAAGAAAGTGGGGCTATTAATGAATGAAATAAGAGGATGCAGTTATACAGAATATTTTAAATATTGAATTCTCTGTTCTATTCCTCCCAAGATCCCCACCACCTCAACCACTCAAAAGAAAACCAAAAAAAAAGAGAAAAGAACTCTGAGCTGTTATAAAATAAACTAAATCTATGTAATAAAATAATTAGGCATAAAAATTGAGGAAATGTATTGGAAAACAATCACTATTAATCACTATTTCTAAAATTCTTGTGGATGAGGTGATATGCAATTTTCTCAGGTAAATTTGCATCCTKAAGTTCTTTAAAAACAACAGAAAATTTGGTATTGACTGCAAGACCCTACAGATGCTAGCTATCAGCAACTTAAAACAATGTACTGGGGAACCGCTGGGGAAATATGAGAATATATTTAAAAAAACATTTATTTTCTAAAATGATAAGGAAATAGTTATGCTAAGAACTGGCAGTAAAGAACATATGTCATTAAGTGAAACATAGCAAACTAAAGGGTATAACAGTTTCTGTATGTCTTAAGAATTTAAGAATTAATTTATAAAGCATATAAGTAATTAAGTAAAAATAGTGATACATTAYGTTAAAATTACAGAACAAAAACATGTTAATATATATATCGTTTTTTCTTTTGAATATATCATACAGACCATAGTATGGAAATTGTGATGTAGTAGACAGAATTAAAACAAAAGTCTGAGTTGCAAATGATGGTTTTGATATTAATACTCTTTATTTCAAATGGCAAATTATCCCCTCCTCACATGRTTATGTTTAAATTTCCAAAATAGAGTCAAATACTAGTACCCGAATAATTTTTCTAAAATTCATTTTGGTAAAATTAAAGGAATTAGCAGGTACTACTTGCATCTCTTTGCCTCTCTTTCAAAGGTGTTCTTACAATTTCATAATTTTAAAAGGAAAGGACATTTCAAAATTAGGTAAAAATTATTTTGAAAAAGATCAAAACTAAATTATTAAAGGCATTCCAAATATTTTTTTTCTGCCCCAATGTTTCTCCCAATGAAGGTTTTTTTCCATCCTAGAAAAAAACGACATAATTTTTTTAAAACTTGACATTGCTAAAGAGAAAATTACCACCTCTGGGCATTTTATAATGCTGTTTACAAGCTGCTTTTATATCCACAGCACATTAAGAAGAATTACAGTTTTATTTTTAACCCTCAGAACAAGTTCTGGAAACTAGTGAATTGATATGAAACTTGATAGATTCCACRGCTGCTAAGACGAAAGAACGCAGAGTGACAGGCGCTGTCACCACATCTACCTACATCTCCCAACTCACCAGGCAGATGAGCTGAGTGCAGCACTACAGTATCCTGACACACTCAAGCAGTACATCATTAGTGTTATTTATTTGCACTGCTTTAACACTTGGCACAGAACATGGATCAAAACAAGACAGCCCCTGTCTCAGAGAGCTCACAATCTAAATATAGAAGCTGAAACAAAAGCTGAGTGTAGACAGGCAAGGAACAAAGAGAAAGCACTGAGACGTGGCTGATCTTGCCATATCAGGAGACTTATGCTTTTACTTTGCTTTGTTTTCAAAGAACTCCTTGGAGTAATAAAGTGAAGGAGGAATTTGGAAAAGGATAAAAGAAACATTTTTCAGCTGTTTACAGAGACATCCTCCCAAAAGACAGCAGGATTTAAAACACAGAGTTTCTTGTATAAAAGTCAAATAAGATGGCATCACAGATTTAGTAGGTGCAGAAATGACCTTTTGAAATACCAAGGCGTCAGTTGAATTATTTTGTTTGAATCAACTGATTCAAAGAAGGAAAAATAGGACAGTATATAATGACTCCTCAAATATTTTTTTCAGTTACATTTGTGGAATTATTTGAATATTTGTTTCTTCCAAGGCTTTTAGGATTTAGGAAAAACAAAGGAAATGGAATAGAAAATAAAGGGAAAAGTAATAGGAATAGGGGAAAAGATAGAAAATAATAGAAAATAGAAAGTAGAAAATAGAAAATAAATATAAAATAGGAGGAGAAGGGGAAGGAGAAGGGGAAGGAGAAGGGGAAGG